>JBCAUA010051776.1:3711-25601 GCA_038406235.1 Peronia verruculata
GTTCCCCCCCCCCCCCCCCCCCCCCCCCCGTTTTTTTTTCATAAATATCAGATCAGTTTTAAAATGATATCTGCCTTGGAATAAAACTGCAGTCTGGTCGATGATTCGACACCTGGTCGATGATTCGACACCTGGTCGATGATTCGACACCCGCTCGATTATCAACCCAGCTTCTTTCCCAATATAGGCCTACTGGTCCGTGTTGACTACATGTGAGAACTAAATCCTTTCAGTGCCACGACAATGGGGTGCTTCTAATTAAAAATTTAACAGGCATTTCACGCTATAGGTAAAGCAATGCTCCTTGAGTGTGTGTTTCCACTTCCAGAGGCCGTCGACATTTTATCATAATGCAAATAATGAGCATCCAAACTTTGTGCCAACCACAAGGTTGAAACAGTAGTGTTTTGGGCATCTGCTCTTGTTTAGCAGAATTTTCTCCTCGTCATTGGTGAACCGTGTGGTTCTCAGAGGTGATAATATGAGCCAAGACAAGTTTTAGCAAGCTTCGGGTTATAAAGTTTTCACTTTATTACATCATTGGAATGTGCACCGTTTCACCTTTAATTTGATATAAACATCGATGAAGTCTATTGCACTTTGCAAAGTCGTGCGATATTGATAACGCTTACCCTGTCAGTGTCTTCAGAGAAAATTGCCTTCAGAGGTGTGAGCGCATTGCCTAGTTTCGGCATGACAATAATATAATTATTCCCTATCGACCGGTTTTGAATTCGCTGTGCAAGAAATTTGGCATGTTTATTTGAAAGCCATTAACAAACTCAATTTGCAACTGCACACTATGGATACATTTGCGGCTTTCCTCGACAGATGTTGTTCAATTGATATCAAACCTTTTGTAGTAAGATTAAATCGATTCACTTACCATCATTGTGAAAGGCTCTACTTTATACACTTTCAAATACAGCGCAACTTTTATTTCACCAAAAGTCAAAATGACCCAAAATATCGACTTTTCACCTTTGAATATGATTTTTCCTCTCTAGGTAACTGCGCTTTGTGTTGAGATTCGTAACGCTGGCTAGCATATAAGGAACAAACCTTTGAAACTTCGTAGGGGAATGTTTTGTTTTCAGAGCAGCTTGTTTTTAATCCTCAAAGTTAATTCTCTTTGAGCCCAAGAAAACTTTAAAGAATAAAACAGGATCGAAATGGACACTTCGCCCTTATAATAGATACATACATAGATAACATAAGTATATATATATTATGTAAGCTTAGCGTTGATGGATACCCACATTGACGAGATCCGTTTCCGTTGATTTGGAAATTCAGATGATAATGTCCAAAGCTTTTTTTTTTTTTTTTCAATGTAGTCTTTCAAACCTAAGAAAATAGGATTATTTCGGCTCTGGGTCACGGAGTCCTGTCTTTGGTGAAAAATTTTGAGGGTAGAGGTTTCGAATTTTGAAATTTTGCCATGACAGCAATATCTCCGCCCACTTCCCATTTAATTTTTTAACTAAGGATTCATTAATGTGCTCGAGTTACACATGGAACTTCCAAAATATACTTGTCTTTTATTCGAGAGGGCAGGATGTTGGGTTTGTCTACACTTGAAGTCTGGGGAGCCATTGAGTTACTGAAAAAGAAATGCAGATTCAAGTAGTATATCGCCACGGCGACCCACTTTCATTGTAAGCAGATGGTTAATGCGTGCACTGAGCGTTTTTTTTTTTTTTTTATAAACACACTATTTACACAATCAGTATATTCATAGACCATAGTGAACTTTTGAATCAGGTCATCTCAATCTGGCTGTAGGCATTTTTTCTTTTCTTTTCTTTTTTTTTTTTGCGCAGTTGTGCATTAGAATAATCAATAAGGCTACAAAAAACCCTTTTCCCCTAATTGAGATATGAAAAACTACCGATATGAGTTTCCCCCCTCCCCCTTTAATCTATTCATCTTCACTACATTACATCCCTCCTGCGGGGTCTATGGTTCCACCTGCAGGCGGTGTAAGCCTGCCATTGGTGGGTATCTCCCATGGTGTGCCATCCCCGACGTTCCAGGAGTGGCATCTTTTCTTTCCTTCCACCTGTCTTCAGTCCCGCTCTTTCTTCTCTGCATCTTGACGTGTAGAAGTATCTTACTGTGTTTAACACAATATAAGCATAATCTTGCTGATATGTCGTTAAACCCCAACACATTTAAACCCAGGGTATAGGCGTGTGTACACCCAGTTCTTCCGTTGTTCATCCGTCCTTTCATCTACCTTTCTGTCCATCCCTCAAACCATCATCCACTCTTCTGTCATATGCCCCTTCGCCCCTATGGCTTGTCTATCCACCCTCCGCCCATATATGCATAACGTCATCACTTCATCATTCAATCCTTCCATTCGTTTCATTCAGGCCTTCATTCTTTCTTTTATCCGCCTTTCCTGCCCTCCCCCTCTCTTTGTGCTAGCCTCCTTTTTTTATTATCACCATATATTCGCCAGCCTTCCCGATCATTTTTCAATTTTTTTTCCGTCCCAATATTTTAAAAGTCATTTTTTCGTCCACTGCTAAAAACAAACCTTCACTTTTGTGAGAAAGTTGTTTCTTTTCAAGAACAACATCCAGAACCGTCATTTCTTTGCTACAATTTCTCAAATGAATTTGTTCCCCAGTAATGTAATGCATACAGTCCAATGTTTGTTTTTCTTCAATCCAGTGTATTATGCTAACTTTTCATCTTTGCCAATTTTTAATGAACTCTTTGAAGACCTGTCTTGAAGCAGGGCTAAATCTATACAGTCCAGTTTTTACAACGCAACGCCTTGGACCTGTCTCTAAACCAGCAGTTCCTTTGTTTCGGAATGGAGTGGGATCCGCACAATGTAATAGTTCTATCTCAGACATGATCATTGTGATAACAGCACATACTTTCAACAGAGTGTTACCATACCCCATTATTCCATTTCCTAATTTATGTGTATATTTAAAGTTAGTAATTTTCTTTTTGTTTTTGCCTATAGGAAAGGGATGGGTGAAGTGGATGGCGAAGTGGGAAGAGAGAGAATTGCACAATTCATCTTTGAAATTGCTGCCGCTATGAGAAGTAGAACACGGACACCTACTGGTACTTCAGGCAAACGTCAGGCATATCTAGTGTCAGTGTCTGAAACTGGAGTATTTAAAGTTAGGTTCCAGTGCATGGAATTCAATAGAAGTGAAGCCCTGAAAAAAATTCACCATTTGAATTAACGAGCTTTCAGAATTTGTAAGTTGCAGATCTGATAAAAACATTAAAAAAGAACGCTTAATGGTTAGATGTTCAGATAAAAATGTAGGAATTTTTAAGTGAAACATTCCATAATCTTTTCTCAATGAACAGATCGATTACATAGTAGCCACGTAATGATTTGCAAAGATCAGCAGTTTTGGTTGTCTATTGCCAGTGTGTGGTGTCGGTTGTCAGTGGCAGTGATGATTTTACTTGTCTTTGCTATTGTGTGTCTTCTGTTATCACTTTCTTCACATCTTCGATTGTCAGTGAAATTTGGTTATTTCTGTGACATTTTAGTATGGGCTCTGTTGTCAGTGACATTTATCTTCAGTTGTCAGTGGCAGTATTGTTGATTTTCAAGCATGGAAGTATTTGTTCTTGTCGGTGATGGCTTGGGAGTCAACTTTTCCTTTGAGTCTCCTGTTGAGTTTTGGATTTCCAGGTAGTTTCCTTTGGCTCTTCAGCTGTAAATAAATCCTGAGTTTCCATTCAGAGGAGTTGGAGTTGTCAGTGACAGTTATGGTTAAGTTTCCAGTGGCCACTGAAGAAGAAGAACGCTAGATAGATCCAAATTTCACACCACTTGCTGGAAGTTCCTGGTTTACGGAGAGACTGACATGGTTTAGGCTTAAATTTAAAGTACTCCTCTGGGAAATGGCACTTAGGATAAATACTTCTTTATTCTACATCTCCCGACGAACTCTGTGGTCGTTCTAAATGTTAATATGAGGAAACGGGGCAGAAGGCATCATTTAAATTCGCCCCCCCCCCTTCCACACACACAGACACCACTTTATTGATAACCAGCAGAAGCTTTTTAAGCGCACGGTTGCTAGGGTACAAAATTATCTGGATATAACTTATAATGACAGCAATACATGATTCAAGTGATCTGATGTGTGAATGACATAGCTTTTGCATGGAGGATATAATAGATAATTTGCCTACCCATGTCAGAAGCAAGCACACTATTGCATTTTTCTTAATTTCCTTCAAAGCCTCTCGTAAAGAGCGACAAAGCCAGTAAATTGTTTCTGTGGCCAATATGTAAGAAATTCTTCTCATGAAACGTACGTTTTAAAGTGGACTCGACTACAATGTGACACTGATTCATTCTCTCATAAAGTGGCTGTGTTTTTATTATTATTACCTGAAGATTGAACTTCCAGAAAAAGAAAAAAAAATCATTCACTGTCCTGCATAGTTCGTGTTTAGTGTAAATCGAAGAAAGAGTATTTGTTCAATATCTGGTCTTCAGACATTGTACAAGAGGAACATGCACTGTCATTTTTTGCAAAAAACCTAAATGTGACAAGTTTTAAGGGCTGCTACATCTTTTGGTCAGTCCCCCCCCCCTTTCCCGACAGTCTCCGTGTCAAATTTTAAATTGCTTTTTCCCGCTAATAGTGAGTCCTGGTCCTTTCTTGGTATTTTTCTTTTTCTTTTTTCTTTGTTTTTCTTTTTCTTTTTTCTTTCTTTCTTTTTCTTTCTTTCTTTCTTTCTTTCTTTCTTTTTTCTTTCTTTCTTTCTTTATTTTTCTTCGAAGCACCATATTTTTGTATGACACAGGTTACAACATTGATTTTTGCAATTGAAAGCAGGCAACTGGCCTTTAGCCATAACTTAAAAATAGGTAGAGTAATACAATACGGAAAGCATCTCTCGTTCTTCTGCACTAAACAAGTTCATAGTGAAAATCTGGGCAGCGTGCAAGGCTTTTTCAAGTGAGCGTTCACCGATTTAAAGTTATGAAAGATGTTCACTTTTTTCAAACTCTCCAATTGCCAAACAGGGAAAAAAGAAAAAAAAAATGCGCTTGGACTTAAATTTAAGACATTCAGTTACACTGGCCTTTTGCTTTCTCATAATATAACCACCCAGCTTTCTGATTACCCATTTCAGGTAGAGGGATAACTACTACAGCAATTTGTGTACAATGAAATCACGATAGGAAGATATGACTTTTAATCTTTGAATCAACAAATTTCCACCAGTATCAGATTTACTATAATGACACACCAATCGTCATATCGAAGTGTTCAAAGTGTATGTCATGAAAACCGAACTACAATGCCCACGCCTCTTTTTTGAAGAGATCTCAATAGACAATATTATTATGATGGACTTTTTCATCGCAATGTTCCCTTGACAAGTTGAGAATAGTCGTGTTATCTCTCTAAGATGTATAAAACGGCCGAATCTGAACAAATGTTGCGAGATTTTGGCAATGGACAGCGACTCTCGGTCACGGAAGCAGTTCGGTGCATTTAAATAATTATATCAGCACCAAGGATCTAGTATGTTTCTGTATGTTACAATTTAAATCAATAGCGAGAGTATGGTCCATTGCTCCTGTGCTGTTATTCCAAGTACCCATCATGACCGAATATCAAAATATACATATTGCATCCTGTTATTTTTGGAGACAGCTTTCAGTTTCGAGTTTAGAATTTCATTTCCATGTCATTCAGCATCATTGTTCGTCTGGACGCAACAGTGTAATTTAACGTTCTATCTCGTCCAAAATGACTATCGATGTAGAGGATTAGATCCAAGACCAGGTATAGTTTTCTTTTTCCAGTAACTATCGATGCCAAAAATCTCGTATCTAATTTGCCATCAATTGTCAAAAGTCCCGTTGACATCTTGTCAGGTCAGAGTACATCTTTGCCTCTGGCACCATGTAACTCAGTGCTACCTGCCTCATACGGAGAGGAAAAACTTCGAAATGAAAACATGGGTAGATGGATCAGACGCTTTTCTCAGGGAGTGAACTTGAGGCCAGATCAGTCAGAGGAGATGGGCATTAAAATCTCACAGACATTTCAAGTTGGTCAACATTGGAGGCTATAGTCCTGATATCAACAGCAACTATTTGCCACTTTTTCAAAAGTAACCTGACAGTGCTGCAAATTAGGTAGAATATAACCTGTCAGTTAAAAAGCAATTATTGGTGCCAAGGATCAGATAGCCAACATTTTAGTTTAATGAGTTTTTAGCTAGGTTTGAGATACCCACTCAGAGCCAGCTGTTTGGCACACGTGGATTTTTCTATTTATCTACATTTTGGAATCTCATAGCCGAATATGCCTATTCAAAACCGTCTGAACACAGAATTGTTTTGTGGATTTGTGCGTGTGTGTGCTGAAACTTGAAATATTGGCCATATATTGGATTGTGCAACTTTTCTATCTTCTCTCTCTCCCCCCTCCCATCTTTCTGTTCTCATTCTCTCTGTCTCTCTCTCTCTCTCTCTCGGTCTGTCTCTCTCTCTCTGTCATGTAAATATGGACATTATGTTGGTGACGAGTATTGCATGGCATTGTCTTCCTTATTATGTAAACTTACACTAGCGTTTTTCTTCTGTCCCATCTTTTGATTAAATCAGCTTATCTCGGAATACCATGTAGATGTCAGACTATATCACGGAACGACTGCTAATGTATTCAGCAAATCAAAATTTGTCTTTCATCTGTTGGTGTCGGTGTTAAAATTCTTTTGCATTAAGGAGGAGGCGTTGGATATGTCGCACTGTACAGTTAAGATCTTAGGTTTAATGGCCCTTTTCGATGTCGTATCTTGGAGACTGCAAATACTGAAAGTTATCAAAGTAAATGCCACATTCTGTGAATGGCTTTAACTCTTTGTCTTATCATTGATTTTGTCCCTCCGTATCAGTGACAACAAACTTCGTTCTGTAATCAAATATCCCTATTGTCAACAACAAATTTCGTTAATCAAATGTATACTGTGCTTCCATCGTTCTTAAAACAAGAGTAACACTTTTTCAACAATGCCTGCAAAGATTTAAGAAAATATTTACAGACTTAGCTAGATCACAGTTGTGGGACATTACTATAGGTCATGTTGTTTCTGATTGACATTTGATATTTCTGTTAAAGCTCACTGTAATTTGGGAAAATTATGACCTTTAACTACTTCCGACAAACACCGAGAGAGTACAATCTCCCGCCTGCTTTCAATGAACAAGTTAATCGCTTTTTTTGTCCTTGTAAAAATATATTTCAGTGCCAGAGAAAGGTCTTCCTGTAGATTCTACTGTCATACAGATCTTCTGATCGTAAAGGGTCGAGCCTGATAATACTGAAAACATATGTATCATCTGGGCATATCTTGGTACAGATCTTCAGTATCTTCCAGTCTGACTATTAAGTCAGGTTTCGTCATCAATTCATTCTGGCGCTTTCCTCTCCAGGCAATCTATATCAAAGTGCAGATAAAACGAATTTCTTTAAAAGTATTGGACAAAATGTTCGAAATTTCCATAATTCGAGATTTCTGCCATGGCTTTTTTTTTTTTTTTTTAGCAAATAGGACTATTTAAACAACTTGCGATGACGACACTGTGACCCAATCTTAGTTTTTGTAGGAATTTGCTCCCCGTAGAATATCGACATGACATTATCCATTGCCTTTCGGGCAGCGCGGCACGTCGTTTTCTGTGAGTTGAGTCGTGTAGCCTGTGGTTATCATTGGGTTCATTATGTATGTCTAGTCCCTTAATTACACCATCCCCATGGAAACACAACGGTGCAAGACATTTCATACGATTATTTCACATTGAAAATTAACAAAACAAGACCCAGAGTCTCTCCGACAAAAAAAAAAAAAAAACTTCAAGAGGCGTTTGATAGCCACAAATAGCCATTTTAGTAGTTATCGGTGCGTTATAACATCCTTTGTCAAATATTTTCGCTTACCTCCACTGGAATATTGTCGCCGCATAAAGTAGCCTTATCTCTAAATACCACGTAGACGTCGGAGACTGTATATATCGGAATAACTGCTAACACAATCAGCGTATCAAATTTTGTCTTTCGTGTATAGGTGTTAAAATAACCTGCACCAAAAAGCGTTGGGTGTATCAGGCTATACAGCTAAACTCTTGTTTTTATGCCGTATCTTGGAGACTGCAAACACAAAGTCATCAAAGTAAAACCAACATTCTGTGAATTGCTCTGGTCACTGATTTTTGTCCCTCGGTAGTCATGACATAGTGACCCATTTTCAATAATGCCTTGCAAAGAAAATATTTACAAACTTCCTATCTAGATGGGGATAGACTGTCAAATGTAACAAACATTGAACTCATGAACTGAAATCTTTTTCCAATAAGACGGTGGCAAATTTTTGTCTTCTCAATATTTGACGTGCACTGATTGCTGAACATGACTATACACCCTCCGACATGCACAGATATCCAGATTGAATAAGTGTTCTGGATCAATTAAGTACACACGGCCAGCACAATTTTTAACCGCTGGCCCTCATTTTTGCATGCTGTCTCCCATTTCAAGCGCAATGTAGCCGTTATGGTGCTGATGTGCCGTTAAACCGCAACACAATCATTACCAATGTGTCTGGCATGCTGTTGTCTCGTCTTGAAATAATCTGCCATTGTGTCAGCACTTTGAATTTGGCTTTTATTTTTATATATTGTTTGTTGCCGTTTAACGGCACATCAAGATCATGGTTCTAAAATGCCGAAGTGGGTTTCTCCGTCTGTGAAGTCATCGTCATGTGCAAGTGTATGTGCGACTGTCAATTCACGGCGTTCAAAGTTGTAGGACATTACTATGGATAATGTCTATATTCCTGGCAGCTTATAATGCAGTTAATGCCCGCTGTAATTCTGATGAAACAGTAGATTTTAATTTTCTCAAACACCAGGAGGTTACTATCTCCGGCGTGCTTTAAAGAATGGGATGAATTTTTTTTTTGTCCGTATGAAAATATATTTCGGTGTCAGTTTCCTTCAATAGATGCTACTCTTCTACAGATCTTCAGATCATAGAATATTGAGCCTGATAATACTGTAGATGTATAGTCTATATCATCTGGGCATACGTGATACCTTCTTCATCCGCCAGTCTGAATATTATGTCAGTTTTCCTTTGTCTTTAATCCATACTGACTCTTTTCGCCAAAGGCAATAATGATAATATTCATCCTAGGACGAAAAACAAACTTCTCTTGAGATTGCAAAATGTTTGCAATTTCCATAATTCAAGCTTTTTTAAAAATTATTATTACAAGTAGGACTGATAAAAGGACTTATCATGACGACACTAATGTAACCCAGTCTTAACAGCTTTTTGGGAGTTAGTTCGCCGTACCACCGTAGATCATCAACGTGGCATTATCCATTTCCTTTCGGGCAGCGCGTTACTCGCGACGTTCTTGGCGTTCATCGAATCGTGACGTCTATTTTCATTCCTCTGCTTCAGACAGGATGTTAGGCCTAGTCTCATTACTTAGTTGAATTACATCATCTTCAGCCTGTGACTGATTCAACGACGCCCTACACTGCTATGAAATGCATACCTCTAGCTCTTCTAAGCGTTATTCCGTAGCGTCAGTTTGGAGAGAGCAAGGCAAAGGCTGAACTAGGCACGCTGTATCTTTATGATCCCGGTAGATGACGATGAAATCAACTTCGGACAATCCATCTTAATATAGAGAAATCTAAACGGGACCAATAACGACCATCTACACTTCCTTAAAGTCGAGATTCCTGTGTCCGTCGTTTGTGTTTATCCATGCGTCGGTTCTATTGCACTGACACAGTTCTTCCATCTTCCTCCAGTCTGAATATTAAGTCAGCTTTCGTCTTCAATTCATACTGGTGCTTTCCTGCCCAGGGAAAAAATGTTCGAAATGTCCCTAATTCGAGAATTCTGTCATGGCTTGTTTTTTTTTTTTTTAAAGACAATAGACTATTAAAGGGACTTAACGATGACGACACTGTGACCCAACCTTAATAGTTTTTGTAGGAATTAGTTCCCCGTAGAATATCGACATGACATTATTCATTGGCTTTCGGGCAGCGCGTCACACGCGACATTGTTTTGTGTGAATTGAGTCGTGTAGTCTGTGGTTATCTTTGGATTCATTTGTATGACCTAGTCCCTTAATTACACCGTCTCCACTGGAAACACAACGGTGCCAAGAAACTTCATACGATTTTTTCACACTGAAAATTATTAAACACATTTTTACATCAAGCGTCAAAACAAGACCCATAGTCTCTCCGTACAGATTGAACTCGGACAAAAAACAAACTTCTTCAAGGGGTGTTTAATATCCGAAAATAACCATTACTGTAATTAACGGTGCGTAGTACCATTCTTTGTCAAATATTTTCGCTTATATTCACTGGAATATTGTCCGCAGGTTGCCGTATAAAACAGCCTTATTTCTAAATACCGTGCAGACGTCGGAGACAGTATCGGAACAACTGTTAACATATCCAGCATATCAAATTTTTTCTTTTATCTATCGGTGTTAAAATAACTTGCACCAAAAAGGGTTGGGTGTATCAGGCTATACAGCTAAATTCTTGTGCTTGATCGCCTTTTTGTGCTGTATCTTGGAAACTGCAAACACTGAAAGTCATCAAAGTAAAACCAACATTCTGTGACTTGCTCTGTTCAGATTTTTGTCCCTCGATAGCCATTTTCAACAATGCGTGGCAAGAAAAAACTTCCCACCTAGATCCGGATTGACTGTAAAATGTAACAAACACTGAAATCACGAACTGAAATACTCTTTTTCCAATAAGACGTAGCGATTTTCAATAGTTCTTCTAAATAGTTATAGCACACTGACTGTTGAACATGACCATGCACCCTCTGGCATGCACAGATATCCAGATTGAATAGTGTTCTGGATCAATTAAGTATGGATCAATAAAGTACACACGGCCAGCACAATTTTTAACCGCTGGCCCTCATCCTCACTGTCCCCTGCGTCAGAGCAATGTAGCCATGATGGTACTGATGTGCCGTTAAACCAAAACAAAGTCATTACCAATGTGTTGGCTCGCCTTGAAATGATCTGCCCTTGTGTCAGCACTTTGAGCTTAGCTTTTTTATTTTTATATAATTGTGTGTGTTGTCGTTTAACGGCACATCAGCAAGATCACGGCTGTAAAGCGACGAAATGGGTTTCTCGAACGTCCGTGAAGTCACCGTTATGTGCAAGTGTATGTGCGACTGTCAATTCACGGCGTTCACAGTTGTAGGACATTACTATGGGTAATGTCTATATTCCTGACTGCTTTTAGTGCAGTTCTGATGAAACAGTAGATTTCAACTCTTTTGTCAAACACCAGGAGATTATTGTCAAACACCAGGAGATTGTCTCCGGCGTGCTTTAAAGATTTTGCTGGATTTTTTTGTCCGTATGAAAATGTCAGATTCCTCCTTTAGATGCTACTCTTCTACAGGTCTTCAGATCGTAAAATGTTGAGCCTGATAATACTGTAAATGTATATATCATCTGGGCATACCTGATACCTTCTTCATCCGCCAGTCTGAATATTAAGTCAGCTTTCCTTTTGTCTTCAATTCATACTCTTTTCGCCAAAAGCAATAATATCCATCCTAGTACGGAGAACACAAACTTCTCTGAGATTGCAAAATGTGTTCGCAATTTCCATTATTCAAGCTTTTTTTTTTTTTAAATACAAATGACTATTACCATGCTGACACTAAGGATCCCGGGCCATGGAATCTCATGCTTCACGTCTCACGCTCAAGCTTCACGTCTAAACGCGTGAATGAATAAAATGAACTAACGTAAATGTTATTTGCGGTGGGCCATAGACCTCTGCTCACGCCTCACACTTCACAACTGTGTTCACTTTTTCGAGACGCGAGTCGGGGGGGGGGGGGCAGACTGGATATCAGAGCGTTTCTCACCCGGTAGAGCTGGGAGTTAGGATGAGCTTTTGTTCTGCTTCGATTGGTCTCCTCCAATTTGAATGGTCTGGCTTCAGACATTCCAGCACGAGGGACTTTAATGTATAGTAAGTCTTGTACGAGATCCCTGTATAGTTGTGAAAGAGTTCTTCATCAGGATGGTCCACAAGGTATTGGAATGTCCAGTGAAATTCTCCTCTGGATTCTCTGAGCAAAAAATGCTCCCGGCGCCATATGCTCCGTCTCTTTTGATTCCTTCCTCTGAGAAACAAAATCATCAAATTTTCTTCGTCAGATGATCCATCTTGAATGCACCACGCAGACTCTTGTGTGAGGTGTGAAAGCATGAGCCCCTATGGCCGAGTTGGCCTTGAGGCTTGAAGCATGAGGCGTGAGATGTGAAGCGTGAATTTCTATGGGCCGGGAGCCTAATGTAACCCAATCTTAACAGTTTTGTAGGAATTATTCCCTCGTATAACATCGACATGACATTATACATTGCCTTTCGGGCAGGACGTTACCCACGACGGTCATGGCGTGCATCGAATCGTGTAGTATAGCTATGGTTATTCCCTTGGCTTCAGACAGGATGTGTGACCTGGTCTCATTAATCGTCTGAATTACATCATCTTCACTCTGTGATTGATTCAACATCGACTCCTTACACCGCTGTGAAATGCATAACTTCCTAGCGTCTTTCCCTTACCATCAGTTTGGAGAGACCATGTCTAGTTCAGACATGCTGCAGCTTTGAGATCCAGGTGGATGACTATGAAATTAAGTTTGAAAAATCCCGTCTTAATACGGAGAAAACGTAGCAATCTAAACGGGACCAATAACCACCATCTACATTTCTTTGAATTCGAGATTCCTGTCTTCGTTTTCTGTGCTTGTCTATCCATGCGTCGGTTCCACTGCACTGAATTGCACGCAATGATGAAAATAGCACACGATATCACGCGAATATCAGTGGTGTACTTTTAAGCGCACAACTCCATACCGATTAAAAAAAAAAAAAAAACTTGATGTATATCCACATTGTATAGTCTTAGATAACCATTTTATCAAGCGCGACGAATGTTTCTGATTGGAACACGCTATTCACAAATAAGCTTCGGGAGAGAAGGCGGGGTGGAGGGTGGTGGGAGGGTTGTTACGTTCCAGAACATGTCTATAATCTGAATGGCACAACCGGTAGGATTGAATCTTTCAGGCGAGATAATTACCCAAGCAGTTGAATTGACAAGTTTTTTAACATAGCCGAGTTTTGATACGATATGACTTGTGGCATGCATGAAGAGTCGCATATAATTATGGTTTTGGCCAACCACTCTATACACTCATCAGCTAAGTGAAGATTTGGTTGAGGGGTGTATCATGAATGGGAAGGCCACAGGTTTAAGGCAACCATTAGCCACACTTAACAAGGTGAACAGCTGGATGTTGATGGGTAGCATGAATTGCATGCCCACTAGCATAGTAAACATTTCAGGAAGCCATTGTGTGCTTTTGTGACCAGATTGAGAAGTCCATGTGACGGATAACAATCAACTGTTTCCGTCTTAAATGCAGCCATGGTCTGAGGTACCAATTTAAATGCACTGTATTGTTGGAGATCCTGATTTGACATGTAACACATAATAGCCATGTGAAGATGTGGTTCTTATGTGTATGCATGAATGGGAAGCCACGAGTCGAGTCAACCATTCTCTACACTCTACAGCCAGGTGAAGATCTGGTGTGTGAGCGATAGCATGAATGGTGTGACTCTGTGATTCTGTGCATTCTACCTCTGCACCAGGTAAAGATTGAAAAATATGGTGTAGCATGAATGGGAATCGTATAGATGAAACCAGAAGTTTCAGGAAATATGTGCACTTGCTGCTTAAGGTTCTAATACTGACCTGAAGTATAAATAGTAAAACGGTTGCCATAGTCTGAAAGTGAATGCGCTCTATAGCTGGGCGAAGATTTAGATTCGACGTGTAACATGAAATCCTGTGATATTTGCCTAGCAACTAGTTCATAACATTGTAACTAGCTGAATATCTGGATAATTTATTAGTGTGACAAGGGTTTGAGGCTACACTCTACAGCCAGGTGAAGATCAGGATGTGAGGGGTAGCATAAATGACATGCACATTTGTATTAAAGATAAATTTAACAAAGCATTTCGTCCGGTTAAGATGTGAATGTAAGGTATCTCATTAACATCCCACTCGTTAGAACCTACGTTTGAGGGAGCCATTGTTGGTACTTTGCACCCAAAGATCTAGACGTGAGCCAGCGCATGAACAGAGAATTTGTCCTGCTGCCGCAATTCAGAAGAATCCATTCTACTCTACAGCTCACTGGAAATTTAGGTATGATATGTAGCATAAATAGAAAACATGCCAGTTGATAATCAGTTGTTTTCGAGCAGTCATTTAGCAATAGATAGATCAACTTAAGCACGAATGAAACACGATTGGTGTGGTTTCTATTAGAGGTTTGATCGTTTATAAGAGTACGGTATGACGTCTTTGGAAAGGAATTCCATCCCATTTACATTAGGATACCTTTCTTTTATCAGATAGCAAAACAGATTCAGGATTAACAAGTATTAGTCACTCTAGCACCTATAAACGGTACTTAGAATGTACGAGATTCAGGCGATGGGCTAAGTTCTGATGGCAAGCGCTTTTTAGGTCTCTATCATTTGGATCTGTCATTGCAGAAGGTCTGCTAAAAATGTGGGCACAGCCAAGACTTTTTAGCCCACAGAAGTGTCTTAAGCCCGAAGGTCGGGTAAATAGTCATCTTTACAAAAGTGTGGATTAGGTAGTCTATCCATTAATTTGTCATTGTAATCTGATGTATTTGATCCAACAGTGAAGTTTTGTCAAACACCGAGCGAGTGCACTCTTCAGTGTGATTTTTCAATTTTAATGAACGAGCTTATAGCTTTGTGTGTGTGTGTGTGTTTTTTTTTTTTTAATTGAGGTATTTTTCAATGTCTGATAAGGATTCCTCCTATAGGAACGTCTTTTACAAATCTTCTTATCGTTATAGGGTGAGCCTGATAATACCAACAATGTATTATCGGGGCATGTCCTGGTATTTCACTTCTCTGTGTGCCAGTCTGAATATTAAGTCACCCTTCGTCATCAATTCATACTGGCTTTTTCCTGCACCGACAATATTATATACCCGATCACGGAAACATTTCTCGGGGATTGCAAAATGTCCATAATTCGAGATTTCTCTCACGGCATTTTTTTTTTTTTAAACACAGACAGGACTGATAAAGGGACTTTCGTGACAACAATGTGACACAAACTTAACAGTTCTGTGGGAATTACTCATCCGTAGAACATCCACATGACATTATCTTTTTTCCTGTCGGGCAGTTCGTTAGCCGACGACGTCGTTGTGCGTGCATCGAGTAGTGTAGCCTATCTCCGTAGGTCACCACATATCTCAGCTTTAGATGTGAGTACCATGTAGATGTTGGAGACTGTATATACCCGAACGACTGCTAGTACATTCATTAAATCAAAATGTTTGGTCTTTCATCTATCGGTGTAGATGCTGAAATGTCATGCAACAAGAAGGAAGGCATTTAATGTATTAGACTATACAGCTTCAATCTAGTGCTTGATCGCCATTCTCAGTGTCGTATCTTGGAGCGAACAAACACAAAGTTGTGAAAATAAAACTTTTATTCCTTGACTTGCTTTTTTTTTTTTTTTTGGTTCCTCGGTAGCCAGGACATAGAGCATTTTCTCTGCTCAAATATCCCTGCAGTTGTGCACTACAGCTTTTTCTTTGTTCTTTTTTTTTTTTTCTAATATTCAAATTTTAATGTATATTTCCATTCTTTTTAAACATGGAAGTGACACTTTTTCAACAATTCCAGCACGAGAATATTGATAAACTTCCCATGTAGATCCGGAGTGACTGTCAAATCTTGTAAACAAACATTGAAATCACGAACTGAAAAATCATTTTTTTTTTCAATAAGACGTAGCGATTTTTTTACCTTCTCAATACTTAACGTGTACTGATTGCTGAATAGGACTGCACCCTCTGACATGCACAGATGTCAGATTGAATAGTGTTGTGGATCAGTTAAGTACACACCACCTGCAGAATTCTTAATACTGGCCTTATCACTGTGTTTATCAACGTGTTTGGCCATCTGTTCGCTCACCTTGATATTATCTGCCATTTTGTCAGCACTGTAACTTTTTATAGTGTGTTGTTTAATCGTACATCAACGGAATCACGGCCATATTGTGCCCAAGTGGTTTCTTGCACAAGGCTGAAAGCGAAGCAATATGCAAACATATGAACGACCGTCAATTGACAGCATTCACAGTTGTAGGACATTGCTATGGGTATTGTAGATATTCCTGACTGCTGGCAATATCGTTAATGCCCGCTTTAATTCTAATGAAACTGTGGATATGAACTATTTCATTAAATATTGAGATTGCAATCTCCCGCGCACTCTCAATGAACGAGCTAATAGGTTTTCTTTTTAGTCCTTAAAAAATCTATGTCTCAGGGTGAGGTTCCTTCTAGAGAATACTATTTCTACAGATCCTCTGATTGTAAAACCTTGAACATAATAATATCGAAAAGTCTATCATCTGGGCAAATACAGAACCCTCTCTATGTTCTCCAGTCTGAATATGTAGTCAAATTTTCCTTTTGTCTTCAATTCATACTGGCGCTTTCCTGCACAGGCAATATATCCTAACACGGAAAACACGAATTTCTCGAATAAATGTGTTCGAAATTTCCTTGATTGATTTATCATGCCTTTTTTTTTTTTTACACAAATAGGATTGATAAAGGGAATTACCATGACGACACTGTGACCCAATCTTGACAGTTTTGTAGATAATAGTTCAGGGGAGGCAGCTCTTCAGGGGAGACATCTCTTCTCTCGCTCCTGTCTTGTCCTGCTTTCTTTCCTCTCCTCTTCTTGGCGTGTAAACGTATCTTACCGTGCTAGACACAATATAGCCGTAATTGTGCTGTGTCGTTAAACCCCAACACAAACAATAGTCTCCCTAGAACACCTACATGACATTATCCATTGCTTTCAGGCGGCGCGTTACCTGCCAGGAGTGTGTAAGCTATGCTTGTTATTCAGACAGGGTGTGTGGTCTGCGCTAGAAACACGAGTTACTTAGAATTTCCATACCCTTCTTTGATACTGAAAATTAGTAAATGAGCTAAATTTACATCAAATGACAAAAAGAAGACCCTCACTCCCTCCAGACGATCAGAATTAACTCGGACAAAGATAAAATGTCTTCAAGAGGCGTTTAGTAGCGGCGTCTAATAGCCGGAAGCAGCGATTTCAGTAGTTATCGCCTCGTAGTAGCATCCCTTTTCAAATAATTTTTCCGCCTATTTGCATTGGAATATCGCCCGTAGATCGCCACATAAAGGAGCCCTTTCTCTTAAAGCCATGTAGATGTCGGAGATGGTATTATATCGAACGCTTGCTAAATATGTTCATCATATCAACCGGTTTCATCTATCTGCGTCGGTGTTAAATGTCTTGACCAAGAAGAAGGGGTTGGATATATCGACTACATTGCTAAGATCTTATGCTTGATCGAACTTTCCTTTTTTTTTTTTTTTGTTTTCGTTTATTGGATTGCAATCTCTCGTGTGCTTTTTAAACGCGCTTATAGACTTTTTTTTTTTTTTGTCATGAAAAATACCTTTCAGTGTCAAATGTTCCTCTATAAATTCGTTTACACCATTTACAGATATTCTGATCGAATAAAATGAGCCTGATAATACTGAAAATCTATTAATCACCTAGGCATATTTTCATACAGCTTCCTGGGCTGCCAGTCGGACTCAGTTCCTACTGGTGCATCCTGCACAGGCAAATATCCAAGCGCGGAAAACATGAATTTCTCCGGGATTGAAAAATCGCGAGCTTTGTTGCCCTATCTCCCATTTTCTGCATTTCCAGAAAATGGCCGTTTTATGTTCCGTTGCCGTTTTCGCACATTAAATGATCGTTTTAGTGAACACTTTTTCCCCATGTCTCCTTTAATTGATAAAAAATGGGAAAAAAATCACTTTGGAGATAGCAGTTTTCCAAACCTTTTGAAAGTTACAGTTAGTTCTGTTATATCTCCATGTTTGTACCAAAACATCTCGTGGTAGCCGTATGTTTAAGAAGGAAGCGATATTTCAGGGTATACTAAAGGTATGGCGCTAGCTCAGTTCTTTGTCCTCTTTGTTGTCCTATCTCCATTTTGCGCGATTTGGAGTATATATATGTCATTTGACTCTTAATGAAAATATGACTATTGAAACGAGTGCTGCTGCTGTTTGCTGCTGCTGCTGATGATGGTGCTTTTTTTGATGGTGCTGAATTTTTTCCCTCCCTGAAGAAAAATTACCCCCCCTCCCCCCCCCCCCCCATTTTTTTCTTCTTTTTTTTTCACTTTTATTTTTAAGTTTTACTAATTTTTCTTGTTTATTTTCCATTTTTTCCATTTTCCATTCCCAATTTTGAATTACCTGCACTTTTTTCATTCATTAAATATCCCAATACCGGTTGACAGTCTTTATAAGAAAAAAAAATTTCTATAAAATGATGTGGTGATGACAAAATTAAATATGAATATAGTAATCGTTATATGAACGGCGATTTTATTAACTAGGCCACAAAATGATAAAGGAAATCGATTAGTCCTTGTCACAAAGAATTCACCTTTCCTTGGTGACTTAGGAATGGTCAGTTGTGCAGGCTGACTTAGGAATGGTCAGTTGTGCAGGCTGTGTCATAAAATGCATGATAATCTTTTGCGATCACAGATTTTAGCTCTTGGAGATGTTGATACTTCGATTTGGAAACCCTTAATTGCTCATGCTAAATTTGATCGATAGGGTTTTTTAATCGGTCTCTTTCCAAGACTTTTAAAAGGTGCAGGGTTCTTCATTGCGCTCATTATATAAAATCCTCCACATAATTATGAGGAACGCTCGCACCTTTTCCTTTCCTGGCCTTCTCAAAGAGCATGTGGCAGTTATCCACCTCCGTGTATGGCCCACGATCAGATACTTATGCAGGATGGTTTTTTCTTATGGCTTTTTCTGCAAAGTCTTGTAATGCATTATTCAGCTGCACGTTCTATTTTGATACGCGCACCCGTCGCTGAAAATAGCAATTGTCTCATAATGGTCCCACATTTTCAAGATGTCTGATGCGCACACGTTGCAAACTCATTTGAGGTTAGTCCTTCTTCACTTTCATTCCACATATAGCATGAAACGTCACCGGTTTAGGTCGTAGATTGTGTGACGTTTATGTAGGCCCAGTTTTGTTTTGATCGGTGTCTGGAGCCAACAGAAACGATTCCAGATGAACACAATAAGCTGCATTATGACCTGTTGTGTGGCTTTCTTTGGCTTTGTTTTTTGTCTGACTCCTCTGCCAAAGCTTCCTCTTTCTGTATCATGCTCTCTTTCCACACATCTTCTTCAGTGTTTGTCTCGTGTAATGTTTTGCATCGATGCTTTTTTGGTGGAATAAAAAATTTTGGTCCGAAAGGAATCCTTAAAATCTCACAGAAGTCCTTATAATTATTACTCATGCAGCTGATGGAGTGAGCGAAAGCGGCGTTCAATGTATACAAACAATTTTGTTAAGTTCTTGAAATAGCTTAGCATCTTTCGATGATCTTCAAAGAAGTTGTCAAGGAGTATATACGTCGTGATCTTTGCCACTCGAATAAATGATGAGAATTTGGTTGAGGGACGCGGAAACTTGCAAATTCATTGATGTGTTCTGGTTACGCAGCATGTCTTTAAACTGGACTGTTGTTGTCGTCTAGAGATTTTCCGAGATCTCACAAAGTGAGTCGTCAATCCGGTTGTGTTCAGAAAACATTCTGCTACACCCAATACTCGCAGCTTAGATCCACCACTGTTTTTCCATGAATATTGAATGGTTCCTTTGACTTCTTTGGGCATCTTTTCATTCCAAGAGATTTTGCCAAATACTTTCACACAATCGTCTTCAGTGAAATGAGCATTTTGTTTCCTCCATGAGCAGATGCCGCCCATTGAGCTGCTGCGTCCTCTTTTAACTAATAGGTATCCGTGAATTTATACTCTTATTCTTATTATATATATATATGGCAAACCGTAAACCGTATCTGGTCTAGACAATTGGGTAAACATATTAGTCGCACCCAGCAAAACCTAGAGCTGGTCGGCATTTTTTTTTTTTTAAACAACTTGACCCGGTCAGTGTCCCCATCGCTGAGGTCGGTAACAACTTTTTCCTTTAATGTTGACCAATGGCCACGATTGGTATTGACCAAAAGGGTCCGAGAAGGGAGATATACCTGTACAACTTCATGACGCCGTGGTCTAGCCGAAGGGTCAATGCACACACCAGTGGTGCGTTTGTGTCAGATCGCACCAATATGCATCAAAAATGGTTTACTTCCTCTGGACAGATGAAGTCAACCAATTTTCGTTCACATTGGTGCAGTTCTGACATGATATGGAGGAACATCATAGGTGACGCGAATATCCGCCCTGACGCATGACCCCCAGTCCTCTACAAAGCCATCAAAGGGGTAAGCTCTCAGTGACGCACTTCTGCCTTTTCATCACACCTGACGGAAGGCGGGACTAAGAGTACCTTGTCCACAACCTCCGCTCCGCTTCTCGTGATGAAATGTCTGGACAGAAACGTACAGGTCGTTTTTAATCCACAGCATCCGCTCAGCTTCTCTCCGCTTTTATTTTGGACATATGACAAATGCTTACACTTTTCATTAGAAGCCACTTGTTCCCAAAGTATTTTGAACAGAATCTCTACAGCTGAATCTCTTGTCATCTTTGTCGTATAGTGTTGGCCTCTTCATCCATGTTGTGATGGCTTAACAATAAATAGATGTAGATGGAGTTTCAACTCTCATGTCAATTACTAGTTTTCTCTAATCACCGTAACTGAGTCTGGAAGCAGGCATACACGACACAAACATACCAGCACCGCAGTGTAAAACACATCCGTGTCTCCTCACAACCCATAAAGCGTTCGACATTATTGTTTTACTCCAAAAAGTGAGGAGCGGTGGGGGAACGGAGGAGCGGAGGCAGTGGACAAAATGTATGTACTAGCTTATAGTGTTTGATCATTTCATCATTTTATGATGAGCGGGTACCACACCCTTAGCCAGACGCAGCGTTATGAAATCGCATGTATTATTTTTTCCAAGCCTTTCCTAAGAGTTAGGATTATTATCTCGGCATTTAGAAATTGTCAATTTTTGCTGAGAAATTCTGTGGGTAGTTGGAATTTGGAAATTTTGCCCGGACAGCGGCACTCAGCCCTACTTCTCAATCGATTTTGACCTGCCAAGGAATGTGCGTAACGTACACACACGGGGCCTCCGAGATATATTCGCCCTAATCCGAGAAGGCTAGACGTCGGGCTTCCCTACCCACAGGAAGCCAGGGGAGTTGAGTCTCAGAAACCACAGAAAAAAGTGCGGTTTTTCGATCCTTGTGTCCTGTCATCCCCGATGCAGAACCCGCGTTTCGATGCGGCCATTTGTTTCTCCATGAGCAGACGCCACACCCATAATGATGATGAAATCGTATCAGTGACGACGGCGCTTTTAGGCGTTTTTCATCACGCTGGATCGGAGGCGGACACCAGACGCAGCATGATAAAACAGCAGAAATGATGACGGCGCACTTATGCAATCTCTCACCACGTCGCGTTGTAGTTATGTGTTTTGTGAAATATATATAATATTTTTTTTTTGGGGGGGGGGGTGATTTGATTTCTGAATTGTTTACACACCACATCCGCAAAGATGTAAGATTTACCGCATCCAGTTCCTCTTGGAAAAAAAAAAAAAAAGAAACTTATGTTTTTTCATCAAGAAG
>JBCAUA010051777.1:0-11601 GCA_038406235.1 Peronia verruculata
TCCTAGTTCCTGTCTTCTGTCCTGCTTTCTTTCTTCTCTTCTTCTTGACGTGTAAACGTATCTTACCGTGTTTGACAAAATATAGCCCTAATCGTGCTGATGTGTCGTTAAACCCCAACACAACAACAACACTGAAGGCGTTGGGAGCAAAAGACTAGAATTTAGAAATATGACCCAGTGTATAACATGGAAAATGACCCATTATCATATCCACTCACATGGACATACGGCACTAAGAGTAAGCAGTAATATATTAAGTAAACACGTATGCCTGAACTGTACTGCAGCTGTCCACCACATGCGCCCCTAACGTTCCACCGTCCCTCACCAGGGTGGTCAGTCTGTCTGACCAACAAACGTGAGTAGCGCCGACAGCACAGTCACTCACCTAGGTGAGCTCAGCACAAACAACACCCGTGAGTGGAGACTGTGAAGGCTGAAGCCGGCCGGCCTGGCAGGATGGGGTATACACGTGCAAAGCGATGTAAGTGGAGGAGGATGTGCGTGGTTTACGTCCAAATAACTCTCCGTGACCTTCTCTCTCCCGCCCCCCGCCCCTCCCAACTTCACCTGTCTCTCCCACCCTCTCCCTCTCCTCACCCACCCCTCCTCACCTGTTTCTCCCTCTCCCCTCCCATCTATCACTCCACGCCTCGTCTCGGCTGGTTCCTTGTACCACACCTGCATAACTAACAGTACATGTACTCACACTGATTTCTTATCACTGGAAACAGTGAAGTTTTTGTTCTCCTTTGAGCTGATGTACGCTACAGTCATGTATTGACTTAAGGTATGTTCAATCTTATTCATTAAAGAAGTTTTGAATATTTCACCAAATCCAAATATCTTCTCACTGACTAAGATCTCGACATCACACAACCATATTTAGTTACGCATTTTTTGTTTGCTTGTTAACTTTGTTTGTTTGTTTGTTTGTTTGTGTGTGTGTGTGTGCGTGTGTGTGTGTGTGTGTGTGGAAAAAAGCAACAGGAGCAAGGAGAGAGAGAAGAGATGCCTCCCCTGGAATGTCGAGGATTGCACTCCATAGGAAACACCCCACCGATGGCAGGGCTTACACCGCCTGCAGATGGGAGCAGAGAACCTACTTATAAACCCCGGGCCCCCGTGGGGGTGTGTGGGGGGGGGGGGTCATATAGATCTAGATCTACACATGTATTTATGAAGCTTCCATATTTCATGCGCGCAGTTTCCTTCCTCCCTCTTGGGTTGAATTCTCGTTCCGCCTATCACACTCGATGGCTATCGGCGGTGTCTCTCCCCCCACCCTCAACTCCTTCATTGTGACTGAGAGCACAGCTATTCTTTCATATCCTCACGCGACCATAAAGATACACTAATACGAGCACAGTTCACACCCACGTCAATGTCTTTTTTTTATCAGTGTTTGCAAGTCAGCACTGTAAAAGAAAAAAAAAATGAGTGCAAGAGAGTCAATAGAATCCAGCCAATATAAACTTGGCATAGTCTGGATATCCAGTGACCACCATAAGAACCCATACACAACAGACAGACATAGTTACGTGTAAACACACATATCTCGCTCAAAAGCATGCAACCATCTCTCAATCTCTCTCCAACACTGAATGCACGGTCAGAGTTAAGCTAAAAAAAAAAAAAAAATGCAAAGAAGACAGAGGGAAAGGTGGAAGTCAAGCCTAGGCTGAATAGACTGGATATGATTTTAATGTTTATTTTTATACCACTACACTGGGTATACAATATACAAAATTCGTAGTAATAAATGGATATAAGCATATAACATATAATATGCACGGTACATTGCTCACACCCTCATAGTATTATATAACATCTCTGTAACAACACAGTGTGTTCTTGAGCCGGTGGTGCACAAAAAAAATAAGAGAAGCTAGAAAGCAGCGCACATGAGGGAGAGATCGAGCGATACTCATCATTTCTCTCACTGGCTGGCAGCCAAGCTCACGGCCCTCGCCTGTTCATCCACGAGTGAACTTGGCAAAGATACTTCTCAACTTCTCTCTCTCTCTCTCTCTCTGACACACACATGAATCTTCTCTCTTCTCTCTTTCTTTCTCTCACGCACACTCATCCACGAGTGAACTTGGCTAAGATACTTCTCAACTTCTGACGTTCTCTCTCTCATACACACATGGATCCTCTCCTCTCTCTTTCTTTCTCTCACATACACATTGGGTTTTCCTTCCCCCCCCCCCCTCTCCTCCCCCTCATGCATCTCCGTTCTCTCTCTCTCTCTCTCTCTCTCTCTCCGTCTCTCTACCAGCAGAGCTCTGCATACCTCTCTGTTAATAACAAAGTGTACTATCCACCTCACGTTCACAGCTGTGGCTCGTATTTAACGAGCTCCCACCTCTGTCGAATTTGTTCACCTTGCCAAGTGAAATGTTCATTTAATCTTTGTCTCTATGTTAATTCACCGTGTGTTTTTTTTAGTTGATTGTCGTTGCTCCTTTGACTATTTTTCTATGCCAAAGCACATTTCAAGCCACTACCAACCACAGCTTAGTAACTGTCCTGAGGTGTATAGAAGGCAAGAGGTTTTATAGACAGGCTTATCTGCCATTCTCAACGGATCAACAATTAAACAGCGATATGCAAATGTAAAAATATGAAAAAAAAAAGAGAGAGAGAGAGAGAGAGAGAAGATAAAAGAAAAAAGTAGAAGACGAAGAAAGGGAGAAGAAACTAAGAAAAACAGAAAGAGGAGAGAGAAATGGAAGAAAAGGAAAAAATTTAAGAAAAAGAAAAAAAGAAGAAGAGGGAGAAGACGACCAAAAGGTACAAGAAGGAAAACAAAAAAATCAAGAAAAAAGAAAAAAGGTACCGTACACAGAAAATTAACAACACAGTTTCACACAGATCGTGGCAAAATTAAGCAGATAACTTTGTAGCGAATCCTTGAGCCAACATGCTTTGGACCACTTTGACAACATGCGCATAATTTACGATTTATTGTGATTGCATTGCTCCTCATTTTGTTTTTGTTTCCTTTTCTCTCTCTCTCTCTCTCTCTCTCTCTCTCACTTTCCATTCTTTTTTGTCCGGCAGGTTCTGATACAACCACAAGAAGAACGGTTTAATAAGTGTTGCGAGAGCCAAGAGAAAGCCTAAATTACCATTAGATTATTCCGCTATTTATTCCCCGATCCCTTTTTTTATTTATTTAGACTAGAGCCTACAGGTTCCTGCTTTGCATTTATCAGCCCTCAGTTATTCTGTCGCATTGTCTCTGATCAGTGAACAGCCTTATAACGGAGCTAAACTAGTGTATGCAGCAAGAATATTTTCCAGTAAAGACAACAGCACAGAACGACACAAAATATACACAATGCAGAGAAAGAAACGGTGGAACAAACAAACAAAAACAGCAACAATAACAACAAAAAGAATTACCACTTCTCTCTCATCGTGTGCAAATCAACAGGGCTACTGAACTTGCAAAAACTGGGCATTCTTCAGGTACAGGTACCAGATTATCTGAATGTAATTGTTTGTCTCACTAATATTTATGGTTTGGCTTGATCTTCATTGATGTCGTTCAAAACTGGCCAGGTAGATTTGAATGGGATATCAGCAAAGGTAATAACGAATTTTCTGGGCTGTAGCGCGTTTCATATTTCAGAATTGCATTCTTAATTATTGTTTACGTCAGTTGAAAATATTACTGCTTTTTCTTCAAGTACACGCTTGGAGAAAAAATTCAGCTAGTTGCAGCTAAAACGCCATACCGGTACTATTTAGATTATAGAATTACTTGGCAGATGAAAGGATAATTATCTAAATGACCCAATATCGCTTTCCAGAGTGCCAAACGTGGCGATGTCATCCAAGGTAGAAAAAAAATCCACACATCTCATTATTTTCATTCCACTGAAGCAGCTGAACGCCTGTCGTGGAACAATGCCAAGATGTCTTTTTTATTTTGTTTCCTTTTATTTTGTGATTGTGAACGATGCTGTTTCTTGCTGGTGTTGTGCACAAAACAATGGCCTCACTTCAATGTGATAAATAAAAAAAATATTTCAAAAAGATCTTGATACACTGTATTGATAAGGCTTGTAAGCTGGATGGAAAGGTAAAAATATCTTGCTAAAGAGGTTTACTTCATGTTGATAGTGAATACACGGGCAAGGCTGTGTTAACTTATGTAATGCGCACAAGGACGGATTGACAACTTTTATGCGTAAACGCACATTCACATGACAGAATAAAACAGCCAAGACAAGGGCTCTACTCGGTTGTTGTTTTTTTTTTTAAATATAATCTCGTGATACCCGGAGCTTGTATACACATGCAGATATAAATGCACACATCGACCATGACAAGGTACATTCTGTTTTCTAAGCTGCCAAATTCAAGAAAAGTAAACCAACACAACAGCAGTGAGAATTCAGGGTCAGCTTAATTTTCGTAGAAAAGAGTCTTTGCTCCATACAGATGTAATTTTCTCAATTTCTAGGTAGTCCACAGAGATAATTACATTCTCAAGTATCGATATACATATACACTCATGCATGCAGAGTTGTGTACACAGTACTATGCAATAAGCTACGTTAGCCAAAACAAACAGCGATTGTTAATGTATCGATTCCACTGACACTGACAGCGCCAAAGTTAAAACCAATCTGCTCTCTGATTTCGTTGCGGCAACTAGCACTGTCGATCCTGATAGTTAATGGTAATTTGTTTCCTTCATGGCTGTGAGGCTGGTGCTATCGCAGGAATATCAAGTTTAGGGCTCGCAAAATACGATCTCCTCTAGTAAAACTCTTGGTCATTGGGTCATTTTAAAGTCGACCTTTAGTTTGACTGTCATGACCATAATTTTGTTTTCATTTCTCCTTTTCTCCCACTAGTCTGTTATCGTTATCGTTTTCTGTGTCTTTTGTCAAGAAATAACCCATTTTCACGACCTTAGGTGTATTATCGCCTGTTTTTATATTTGTTTAACCAGAAAGTTATGGGTTCGATTTTTTTTTTCTTACGGATTTTGCAATAAACAAGCTAAATAGTAGAGTACGATGACCCCATAAACATGTGCCCTCATAATAGCACCTGTTCACCAACTCGCTGCGTCACCTCCTTCCTTCTCTAGAGCCAGGATATCAAAGGCCCAGCTACACACATGATTCAATAGCCCTCGGAAGAAAAATAGCTGACCCTCGTAGAAAAAAACACATCATTTCCACATGAATGGATCTATTGACGAGTTACTGGCAAAGTCCGTATGCTTTCCACAAGACCACCACACTCGGTTTAGGTCCTTTGACTCGACCCCACGACATTGACTATTCTGAATCACTCTCGAGCTGACTAACAAAAGGTTTGAGGAATTGGTAGCGTTTGAAGGCAGTTGGTGGCTGATAGTTTTGCTACAACCCGGGGGCAAGGGTGGCCTAGAATTGTTGTTGTTGCTCTTGCAGTTGTTGACGTCGATGTTGTTGTCGTCGTCTTAGTTGTTATTGCTGTTCATGTTGTTATTGTCGTCGCTGTTGTTATGTTAAGTTTATAGCCTATTATTGCTGTTTTGTTTTTTTTTTTTTTGGTGGTGATGGTGGTAGTGGTGATGGTGGTGGCAGTGTGGTTGTTGCTATCATTGTTGCTATTGTCGTCGTTGCTGCTATGTTGAGTGTAATTAGTCTATTATTGCTGTTTTTGGTGATGGTGGTGGTAGTGTGGTTGTTGCTGTTATTGCTGTTGCTGCTACTATTGTTGCTGATGTTCTTGCGATTGTTCTTATTGTTGCTGTTGTTGTTGTTGTTGTTCTTCGTGCTGTTCTTGTTGCTGTAGTCGTTGTTGTTGCTGCTGTTCTTGTTTTGGAGATTGGACCCAGGTAACCACACTGTGACATGGTTCATTTGTCCCTGTGACAATAACCTGAATCCTCATCTCGTAGTTTATAGTAAATATATATCATAATCGACCTACAAATATGTTCTTCCTGCGGCTAGTCAAGCAAGACGGCGAACAGAATAGGCCACGAGAGGACTGTCCACGACAAGTGAATATCACATCACGGTGAAAATAAAGAGAAACAAACATACACCAAAACGGTCATCATTTGTTAAGTGTGACGTCACGTTTTATTGCTATGTCTTCAATCAATGTAAAATGGCGGTAACTACAAGACTGCCGGAACGTACTGAAACAGTGATAGGTGGTCAATACGTATTGCCTAGTTTCGTGTTGTAAGACGAGGCAGGGGTCAGCACGTACTTTTATTCAGCTTGAAAAGAGAAGATTGGGTGGTTTTTGGCAAAAGGCGGGTTTGAGGCGAATGAGATCATAAATAGCGGACTTGATGCACGCCGTTGGAGAAAGGGAAAGCCAAGGATGTCAGTCTGTCTCCATGAAAAAGTAGGAAAAGTTCCTGGCATATTCTTTAGCAACACAATAAAACTGAAGTACGTTAATGTAAATAATACCGGATTTGGGGCCAATAAAGAAATTACTGACTGCCAAAAAGTAGGAAATCTTACTTAAGTAGGAAATTTGACGTCCCTAGAAAGGGAGAATGCGGAGACACTGGTCAGTAAAAGGAAAGACCTCTCTTCACGAGGAAGAACAAAATTATGTGAAATCTCTGGGGCGAAAACACTGAACCATGTACGTAATGTTACCTCACTTTCCCCTCTCATCTCTTCCAAAAACGTCAAACCCTCACACGTAACATAAAGAAGTGGTAGATCTGGTGTAATTATTGGGCCCCGGACAATTGCTGACTGGGATATCGGGACTTCGTGCCCACATGAAATGGCCAGGGCACTGCTAGGTTAATGTCCTTTCTTGTCCCTTTGATTGTCTGTCTCGACATTACACATTATGTGTACGGACTAAAGGACAGAAGGGTGAGAGATGATTTGAGGAAGTAATACCAAATAAGACAAATGTTCGAGGGGAAAACAAATCAAAGATAACTTTCAGGAAACGTCGTGGAAAAGGGCTAAGACGTCTGTTTCTCAGAGAAAAAGTTCGCGGGCTCGAAACCCATCGGGGGATGGAAAAGATTAAAAACAAAAAAAAAAAAGCTGCATTTTTGTCAATGACTAATGGTCTCCTGACTTTTCATGTAGGAAAGCCCGGCATCTCGGACAAGGGCGTTATTATATAATTTTGAAGTTTCCCATGCACGTTAAAGAACGTTTGGCAAATTAAAATTCGGATGAAGAGTTGGCCAAACGTGGTTGCCCAGGCAAAATTTCCAAATTTCTACCCACAAAAATTCCTCTCACCAACTTTGGTACGCACCTAAAGACGAAATAATTCTTTTTCAGTTGGATTTAAAAGCTAAAGAGATAATACAAAAAGGGATAATGGGGGTGAACACGGATAGCCGAGCTTCTAGCGGAGCCAAACACGAGTGGACGTCACAAAAATGGAAGAGATGGCTAAACTTAAAAATGATCAAAGGGAATTAAAAGATGTTCAGTTGACCAATTGGCAAAATTACATACTCCATCAGGTAACAAGTAATATCCTCTATCATGTAATAATCACACTTTCCATATTAAATGGCATACCATCAGCTTTTTTGTCTGCTTTCTTCCATGCCCCGCCCACTTTTTTTTTCTTCTATTCTGGCTTTTCCTATGTATAGTATGTACATACATGTAAGTATATTTCCTCACCATTCCCCACCCCAGGGCCAAGTGCCAATTATCTTACAGTTCACATTCCGATTGTATCACAACGGCCATATTATTATGTTTACGATGAACTCCGTGTCACCACTGATATTCTAATCTCCTCAACCTAAAAAATGCTCACTCTGGCCTTGTTCGTTGCAAATCTATGTGGATGTGTCAGGAATGATCAAGTGAGCTCTGTCGCCGTGCGAATCGATCGTGTATGTGTGATGGGGGGAGGGGCAGTGACAACAAAGGGGGAGGAGGAGTATTGTAGTAATGTAATTGTGACTGAGAAACACTCATACATACATTATATTTATTTAGGGAGTATTAGCCCATATCTTTTGTAGAGACAGTAGAGAAAATCTCAGCAACTACATACATTGTATTTTTTTTTTTCCGAGCCGTGTCACCAACACATTTCCATCACATGCATACTAGACTAAACATCTGCAGAAGTCGATGTTCAGTAAATTCGAGGTGTTTGATCTTGGTTGTCCATTTATGACAAATGTGACTAGTACGCACGGACACTGCCCTTGGGTCAAGAACGGGTCATGAGCCATCAAACCACCTTGCGTTTATTAAGATTTACAGGGAAAAGGAAGATATTCGTATCTATGCGTATAAAAACCGTGGTCAGCTGCACACAGTGCCTGCAGGTAGGAGGATGGACACACAGGTAGTAGTGTTGGCAGGCAGACAGACAAAGCTATGAACATGTGGATATATAATATATGCACTGAACTATAGACTGAATTTGACTGATGTCATATGGTTTGTGTTTGCATGTGGCTCTATCCTTTTGGCGTAGAGTCTCAGCTATCAACTTAGCCTCCTGAACGATATGTATGCCACTCTCGAATGTAATGGTCCAGAAAGAGGGACTGCTGAAAGCCTCGGGTTGTCAGGGTCAGAGCGTTCACCAGAGATCCACTGACATCAGTCTGACAATGATGGAAGGGCAAGTGACTGTAGGTTGCAAAGAAAAAGGACCAAGGAAATCATAGTTTATCATCAAACTGGCTAAGCTTCAACAGTCTTGCCCACAATACAATTAGAACGTGGATATTGCTGATAAATGACTGATAATGCAAGAACTATACTGGCTTGGCAGTAAAAGTGGATGACTAACATTATGTCGATCTGCTGACAACCCTCATGTATTAATCTACGTCACTTTCGTACAAACCTTTGAAGTCTTCCGCTGACAAGTAGTTCGTGAGATTTGCAGATACATATATTAATGATTTGTTTGTTTGTGTTGGGGTCCAACGACACATCAGCTGGATTACGGCTATATTGTGTCAAGCACAGTAGATACATTTACACGTCAAGAAGGAGGAAAGAAGGCGGGGCTGAAGACAGGAGCAAGGAGAGAGAGAAGAAATGTCTCCCCTGGGATGTCAAGGATGGCACTCCAATGGGAGACACCCCACCGATGGCAGGTGGGAGCGGAGACCCTACTTATAAACCCACGGGAGCACATATATATATTAATGAACGTAGTGGTAGATGGATTTTTTAGTCGGCAGCATCTCTGGTTTTTTGTTAAATATCCAGTATCTTCCCTGGCCATATAGAATTACATAGAGAGAGAGAAAGAAACAAACACCACCACACTATTAGCGGAAAGCCATGGCACTGGACAGGACAGGATTTCTACTGAAAGACAAAGTAGCCACAGCAAGGAATTGATTTTGATGGAAGCCACAAGAAAAGAGACCATAGTTGGACACGGGGCTCCTGAAGTTGATGTTTGATAAATGCTGTGAGAAGAAACCGTTACTCATAGGATGAACATGACATGATCTAAAAATCGATTTGACTGAATTTGTGCAGTCCATGGCTTAAGGCCCTGTGCCAAACATGACAGACAATGATGATCATAACAATGGCTTTACTTTACTTTTACTCTGTTACATATTTTTGCTCGCTCTAAGTTACTCTAACGGGAAACCAAGCAGTTACTAAAATTTAGAAATTTATTTATTTTCTTAATCTTTGTGGCTACTTTATTTACAATTCTGGAAATGGGCTGACACTTTAGTAAAATGGTGATTTATTGATTCCTATCCATGATGATCAGGATCATTCTTACTTCGGCTTTTCCTCTGTAATTTGTCACTGTTGTCACTAACACTTTGACAGCAAAAATGTTTCAAAAACAACATCATATAGGGCCTACATGTATAGTATCAACAAAAATGCATTTTTTTTTTTTTTTTAGAGACAATTCTGTATTCAATGCCCTTGGGGGAAAATAAGATTCCACAGTGACAACCTGGCATATAACTTGTTGAACAGAGTAAGAATATCAATTCCGAGATTATCGAGCGAGTATAAATATCACGTGATCTGACCATACCAAACATGCCATTCGGCACTTTCAATTTGTCCCACTTCTGGTCGGCTAAGCTTCTGCTTGACTTCTTCATCTCTTTGGTCGGTGTCCGGCTGAGAAAATCCGGCTTAAGCGTGAAAAACTCTTCGTCTTATCCGTCCAGAAATGTGTGTGGGTGGTCAACCGAGACTGCCCTCCCTGGTCATGTGGTCTTTGCGGACCCGCATATTGATTTTTGACACTTTGTCTGATCGAACGGCGTTATGTCCTTGCTAGAAAACTGTCCAGAGAACACTGAATAGTCTTATAGTTTCTTTGTGTTGGTATATGAGGGGGCATCTGCACAACTACGGCTGCGATAAGCTCTGAATGGCTTTACACATAGTTCTTTACAAACTTAAGATAAGATAAGAAAAACTTTATTTGTCCCAAAAAAGGCAATTCTATTCACAGTTGATGAGAGACAGTGTTATATAATTATATAAGACACATTTACATTACTGGCATCACTAAATCCGCGGGGGCCCCGGGTTTATAAGAAGGTTCTTTGCTCCCACCTGCAGGTGTAAGCCCGTCATCGGTGGGATGTCTCTCAAGGAGTGCCATCCTCGGCATTCCAGGGGAGATATCTCTTCTCTTTCTCCTTGCTCCTGTTTTTTGTCATGTCCTGCTTTCTTTGCTCTCTTCTTCTTGACGTGTAAATGTATCTTACCATGCCTGACATAATATAGCCGTGATCGTTAAACTTCAACATCATTCGCAGCATTAGAGACGTTGTTTACCATTTCCCTGCCAGGTTACCCTGACAAAATATTCTGCCAGCCTTACAACATGGACTGTTGTTGTACAGCTTGTTACTGTAACAACATTGACAAACAGGGAGGAATGACGGGTACATTAATTTTGCACGCATGTTCAATGAAAAAATCCGACAGTTTTCGCCATTATTAGCGATTTGATTCCAGCTACCACGTGACACAACATCTCTTCACGTGAAGATTCAGAACGAATTAACTTTGAGAAAGTGCTGCATGACTCTCTCTCTCTCTCTCTCTCTTTCTCTCTTCTCGTGCATGTTTACGACACTGAAAGTAGGTCAGTCTTAAACTGTTTAGATGGGAGCAATTCCCTAATCCATCGGCGGACGATTCCAATTGATGTATGGTAATATCGATATTCCAAGTATTCGTAAACTCGGACCTAAAGCAAATGACAGGGAGCTACAGAATGCTAACATTGATTATGCTAGCTGTTTCCACTGCTCTTCTCAATAGTTATCCATCGTTACAAACCACTGCCATCTATATTCTCAGTAGCTATTCACCGTTACAAACCATTGCCATCTATATTCTCAATAGCTATTCACCGTTACAAACCACTGCCATCTATATTCTCAGTAGCTATTCACCGTTACAAACCATTGCCATCTATATTCTCAATAGCTATTCACCGTTACAAACCACTGCCATCTATATTCTCAGTAGCTATTCACCGTTACAAACCATTGCCATCTATATTCTCAATAGCTATTCACCGTTACAAACCACTGCCATCTATATTCTCAGTAGCTATTCACCGTTACAAACCATTGCCATCTATATTCTCAATAGC
>JBCAUA010051798.1:0-11599 GCA_038406235.1 Peronia verruculata
ATATAGGTATATATATATATATATATATATATATATATATATATATTCAATCTCCCCTTTCTTTCTCTCTTTCGTTCGTTCTATTTCCTTCATTTCTTTCTTTTTTTTTCTCTCTCTCTCTCTTCCCTCTTTTTTCTTTCTCCCCTTACCTTTCTTCCTTCTATTCTGTGTTTCTTTTTGTTTTATTTCTTTAATTTATTTTACTTTACGGTCAATCGGAAAGAAATAATGGCCAGTTATCAAGACTCTCTTCAATATCTTCATCCTCAAAAAGAGAGAAATGCTTTCGACACTCTCTACCGTGATATTCCAACACATCTTAACACTGAAACCTGTCTCTTCAAGTACAAATACGAAAACCTAGGAAATACTGAAGTGATCTAAATAAATAAATTTATTCACTCAGTTATGTGCCAATGGATTCGATTTAGATTCTCCACGTTGCCAAATGATATTTGAAAGCGGATTGGGAATAGTGATCGGACTTTTTACAGTTTTTTTTTTCCCCAGTAAAAAAAAAAAAAAGTTAGGCAGTATTTATTGTTGTTGTTGTTGTTGTTGTTTTCTAAACTTTACCTTGCTTTTTACGGGCGTAACAAAAACAAAAGAATGACATATATTGTATTAACATTAAAAGCATCAAGGGATCAATCTGGTCGGAAACACAAAACATGGACGGGAGAGATTGTTCGTGATTCCCAGATCTTACGCTTAATAGGAACTGCACCTACGATATTGTGCTGTTGTCAGAACATTGATATTTTTATTTTTCGACAAATGGACTATATTGCTTTAACCCTAAAAGCCTCAAGGGATCGTTATGGTCAAAGAGAGAGAGAGAGAGAGAGACTAGCCCATTTTGCTTTGCTTCTGAACTGCCCAATAAATAGAATAGGCCTACAGTGTATATGGTCCTCAGGCAATTTTGCCATTTCTTGAACATTACAAAATATCGTGATTAAATCCTTGATACCAGCATTAATTTTAACTGATGCGCTGATATTCTCTGTTCATCCTTCAATGTTGTGTCCACTGTGGACACAGGATCCTTGTTGTGCCATCACCCGGCACAACGTTTAGCAGTAAATTTTTCATTTGAAACCTCCGAAATGCCAATGGTTATCCAAACATTTATCTATTTCTGAGATTAAACAAACGATGCAGTCTTTGCCCTAATAATGAATGAGAACTGTAGATTCAGAACAATTGTAAATCCTTTCACTTGGTACTTCGTCAGGGCTAGGCAAACAAGAAATGAAAGACGACCAAGCCACTCTTGTAATGTACAAGAATTTTCGGAGACATTGTGTTCCGTTTGATATCGTATATAAGGACTGCGTTTGCTTTTTGAAAAATGTGCCTGTATGTGTCACACACACGCACACACACATACACACACACACACACACAGAGAGAGAGAGAGAGAGGGAGGAGGAGGAGAGGAGGAAGAGGAAAGAGTGCTGATTCAATGCAAGTGTTTTGTTTTGTTTTTATCATTCGGATGGTGAACTGTCTCTTGAGAGCTCCGTTGATTTTGATGACTAAAGTAAAGATTAGAAATAAAAATAACAAGAGTGGATAGTGGATGTTATGAGCGCTGTATAATAAGAGGGAGAAGAAGAAAGGAGAATACCTTTCTAAATTTCATTCATTCTCTCTCTCTCTCTCTCTCTCTCTCAGAAATAAATTAGTGAAGCTTAGGAGCATGTATGTCTGTTAAGTTGTTTCAGCTTTAACTTGTTTTCTGTTTACCTGTTTCAGCTCACTTTCATTTTCTTCGTATTTTACCCCTTTGTCTTTCCTTTCTCTTTCTCATCTTTCACTCCTTTCTTTCCATGTCTTCTCCTCTAGGGTTCATTTACCCTTGAGGTTATTTAGTTACATTCCATCTTTTTTTTTCCATCTTGTTAAGAGAAGAAAAAAATCTGTTTGACAACAATAAACAACGCCCACAGGATCATTGAGAGGATAAACCAGTAAACACAGCAACAAAACAAAGACATAAATAAATATGTCTCACTGGGAGATACGTGATTAATTCTCTTACGCAATGTAGAAAGTTGGTCTCAGGAGCTCAAAGAACATAGTAAAAAGTTAGTGGTTCAATCCTGAGATAACAAAAAGTTATCCACTCGTTGAACTTACGAGTGTTTATTTGAAGTCATTCCCAATATCTTTCGGAGGCTTTGACATGGGAACTGGCTGCTTTATATAGGCCACAAAGCTGATCTGTTCTTGTGTAACTGCTGTCTACTTATTTTGCATTGTTCTATTTCTGGATTTGCCAAACATTTCCGCAAGAACTTCTTTTTTTGTACCTCATACTCAGTAAATATGCAGTCTCATCTCGCCATGTTAGGCCCTCGCAATGTATAATCACTTTCTACAGATCTTTTGCTTGTTGTTGTTGTTCGTGTTGTTGTTTTTCATTTCATCAATATGAATGACAAACGAAAGTTTATACATTTTTGCTTACAGTTCACATTCCATTTCTTGCCGAATTCGCCCCCCCCCCCCCCCTTTGATGGTCTTTATCCTAAAACGCTCACCCACAGACTTTTCTGGTGATATTTTTTACCTTCTGTTCTGCAATAATAGTTACGGTATAAAGATATCTCTCAATTCCGCCAATAAATAGTTGAAGCCAGAGCAGCGAATCCATATGTTCTTCGCCTGTGTAAGTTTATTGTCTATGTCGGCCCTAAAAAGCCTATCAGATCTTTCTTAGATGCCAATGCCATCGTTGTGAGAAAATTGCAGTTCTCTAGAGTTAAGACAGATTTCCATGAAAATGTACTTAATCCTGAACACTGACATCACCCAAGTTCACGTTTTGTGGATTCAGTTTCTTTTAAGGGGTCAAATAGCAATTTCTTCAAAACAATAGCATGAAGACATGTAGGCGTTTTATGATCAGGGTTTGATGATGTATTTTTTTATATTTTTTTGTAACCTGTTGTGCCCTGCCACTTTTATATTTATGTCCACAGTGCCCACAATTAATCATTTGCCTTAAAATGCTGCACCTGACTCCTTGCGCCTCGCCATAGTTTTGTTCCTTTCCTTCAAAATATCATCAAGAGTGTGTGTGTGTGGGGGGGGGGGGGGGGGGAGAGAATGTTGATTACATATTGAAAGGCACAACCTTCTATAGCACACATTCTACTGTCTGTGATCTCTTTTTGTTGTTCTTCTCTGTCCTTTGCAAAGTTGCTCTCAATGGTTATGAAATATGATGCTGTAATAACAAAATATATAATTACCACTTTCTGCGAATTCTGCAGGTGAGGTATGTAATAGAAATAACATCGTTTCTAAAAAAATGATGGCTCTTTTGATATCTTAATACTCATATGAAAAGGTCCTTTAAAACAACTTTTAGAAGCCATAGGTCGCCATCTGTGTGGTAAATAGTCACAGAATTTTCTACCGTCTTTAAGAAGCCAGGTTGAGCCATCTAGGCAAATACTCCCCATGTTTCATGGGAAACAGATATTTATCACACCCTGAGTCTTCCTTGTAATAATGGCCAGTGCCTGACTACTGAAAGAACGAGTAAAACCTATATTTATAATGCGGACTAGATGCCAATGAAAGCCAAAGAATGTTACTCTAGGCCTGTCTATTTCGACAAGGTAAAAGAAATCATCGATAAATTAACATAATAAGAGAATAGGATAACAAACGATATATCCTAAACAAATAACCATATACATGTAAAGGTGACTGATGACAAATAACATAGAAAACAACCACCTGTGCCACAGGTTGAAAGGTCTATTTTCCATTGACCTTCTACTTTTGATTAATCACTCTGATAGCTCATATCATGTATAACACGATTTGCGAAGATTCATTTTCACATAGGGTAGGCTTATGCCTTTGGTTTTAGGACAGCTAATACTATTATATTAGAATGATATCATACCGAAGCAAAACTCGTAGAGACACATATAGACAAATGCTAGGCCTAACTGAAAGAGTTAAATATGAACATTAAAACTGACATGATATTGTAGTAAGGTATTAACATTATGCAGAAGTGCGAACACTCTCATACAGCAGATTTATATCATCGGGTGCAAAGCACAGACACACTATAATTAAAGACTTCAATATACAGAGTGAACACACAAACAGAATGTGTGGTGAAAATCCCCCAATTTCTTGATCTGTCTTTTATCTCAGAGACTGTCGTAAGACATTGTTTACTGCAAATCAAGCCAAGAGTACTTAGCTCAAGTCTGATACCCTAATGGTCTTACTAATCTCTTGTCGACTATCGCCCTTCCAAGTTCACAAACGGTTTACATGCTATGCTATTTACCCTTTACCGCAGAGAAACTTGATGTGAGAAGGCCCACTCCTCTGTAATCAAATCCGCCAGGGCGTTATTTACCAGCATCTCATCTATCAGTGGTCCAGTTATAGGGAGAAAATCTCTCTATAGGTAAGGCAGGGATATCCGTAGGTTCACTGTGTAAGTCAAAATGCCTTGGCCATTTTCATTTACTAAAAACCCGTTAATTACATAATTGTTTTACAAAGGCATAGCACTTTGGTAATAATATTATATCATCTGCATTCCTTGCAAATCAAAAATTAACACTAATTTGTTCATTTTAACTATATATTTTGTAAAGCTGTGACAACGATAACAAACACATTTTCACACTATAGTCCTCTGTGCATTATCTTGTTAAAAATGGACATAACATACAAAACTGTTATAGTTCTAACTACATTGACGCTTACATTTCAACGAGGAAAGGAAAAGGCAAAGAGAGACTGTTTTTACACATTTGGCCGTGACTAACCCAACCCCAACCTTTTCTAAGTCTTAGGTAAATTTGTACTGCGTCTCCTATGTAGTTTTATGACCTTACTTTATCCACCATTAAAAGCTTATTCTGGGACACTCTAAAACAACAGTAAAAATAACTCACAACATGGACCATAGTCCTTAAAAATAATTTCGAATAGTGTTGAAATGACTTTTATAGGCTTTCTACCAGCATATTATTATTTTAACTTGAAGTCTCTGTTTTTCACGACATAATCCGGTTGGAAATAATCTAAATCGCCACCTTGGGTGAAATACTCACGGGTGAATAGTCAAGGCTGCGTGCAATCTGAAATAGTGGTTTTATGATGTTAAACAACAAGTATTTACAATTTTGTACCAGTTTAGTGAAAAACAAGCATACATACACTCAGAACGAAATTTGATCAACATTATCAGACTGTAGGACCCACTAATTGAACATCCAATCGCCCCACACTTTAGCATCTGTTCCTTAGGGTACTGTTAATAGCTGTCCATAGATCAATGTGTAAATTTGATTTTATGACTTGCTGCTCAAACCCTTCCTTAACCAATCTGTAACTTAAAAATAGAACTAACCGGCCATACTGATTGAACTAAGAGGAACTGTAGTGTGAACGGTCAGGATACGCTTTGCATTTGGGGCTGCCTATCACTCGCCTAGCTCCATTACTGTTGTAGGATGTGGGGGAGTTGCATATCTGCTGAGTTTTTTTTTTTTTTTCTGCCAATTTCCTCCTCTGCCAATCCTTGTGGAGATCACTTTCATAAACATTAGCTCAGCCATGAAATAGGAAGACCAGTGTTTCCGGCTAAGAAGATTCAGCTCTGGTTTCTTTTAAAGAAAGAAGATCAGTGAAGATAACTGAAAATCAAACTTTGTTATCAATATACTTCAGGGCAAAAAACTTTCAAACTCTAAAACTCATCTTTTTCCCCCTTGTTGTCTACCTAATTTGGTAGCATAATAATGTGGGGTGGTAAAGAAAATTTATGAGAGACAAGGCTTTCTAAAAGTAATTATGAAAATTTTCGCCCCATAATACGATGGAAATACATAAATATAATGCGTAAAATACCTTTTCATTTGGAAAAAAATAGAACACTGATTTCTGGACACACACATACACACACACACACACACACACACATACACACACACACACACACAACAAAAATACTCACATATACACACACATTGCATTAAATGAGAAATTAGGATTACATGAATTTTTGAAATATTTCATGCTGACATAATCTCAGATTCTATTTACACAATAGAACCCTCCCCCCCCCTACACACACAAATATATTTTTGGTAAGAAAGAAAAGTGAGTACTCATGGTCACTCTCATCCACCTCATACGTTCAGTCCTCCTAACATCTTGTAATGGAAAAGCATTTTTATCAGATCAGTGCCTCGCGTGCCCCACCTTGTTGGCGAAAATCCCCAGAGGTCACAATGGGTCAGCGTGCCAAGTCATCCACCAATCAGCCTGCGGAAATAGAGACATAAATAGAGATTCTGAAGGCCTTTCGCCCGCAACACTCCAGGCCATCTGTTGCTATTAATCAGTTGCAGAGCGCCTCTCCAAATCAGAGTTTATCCACCACAGCTCCACTCCTTGGCTGGGCAAAGAATGAAAAAGCAATCAGGGCAAAACGTAAAGACGAGAAAAGTAGTTAGTTAATCGAAACGTTTCCCCCTTATCCAGGTAGTCCAATTAGAGAGGTTGTTTTCTAAAACATAGGAATGTTCCAAGGCGCCTTGAAGGGTATTGCGATCTCTGGCAGACCATGTTCGTTAAGGCCACCTGAGATTTCACAAATCGGTGGACGATTAGGTCAACGGCTTTGAAATGTCTTTGGGAAACCTGGGTGCGATTTCTCATTCTTGCTGATATCATGTCAGGATGTTGACATGGACTGACAATTTAGTCATAAAATGTTGCCATGTAAATTGAAATGTGTTAGCGATGATGCGCACTGACCACTCTGTGCATATGTGTGTTGTGTAAAAGCTAATTGTGAACACTTCTGCAATCCATGTCTGCCACCAGCGGTACACTTGTCAAGCTGAGACAATGTCCTTTGATTCTGCCTTGCTGTAATTACAGTGAGTGATGTTTTTACCGGCATATGAGCGGGAACGTATCATAATTATTGTGTTCCATCAACCGTGCGCGGAATTTCTTTTGGGGGACAAAATAAATGAAGTTTATGTTATATTATCTAATCGATATTCAGAACTTTGCACTCACGTATCACAGAAGCAATCATTTTAATGATCATCAAAAAGTCCTGCAAGTGTGAGAAGCACCTGTATAGCCAAAGAGTGAAAAAAAAAAAGAAAAAGGAACAAAACATGAATAAACAAAGTACAAACATACACTTGCTTCAACCATAAATGATATGATTTAATCAATAATTACGGAAAAAATGTAACTTTGATGTATGAATGATCAATGAGCCGCAGGCCTTAGGAGGGATGACAAACTGTGGGGCTTTGCAATACGTAACCCTTGACTGATGGACGATGTATGTTCTATATTATGCATAGGAAAATTGGAAAAATAAGTATGTAGGATAACAATAAACGAGCTTGCTTGCCTATGTTTCACTCCGCATTACTAAAATCTAAGTTTTTTCTTCATTTTTAACAGTTCTTAGTTTCGAACTAGGTTTTCATTCCATCGACCACGAAATTATTCTGATAAACAATATGTTTAAAACATTTTTAGACTCTTGTCGAGAAAGGACGAAGCAGATAATATATGAAATGAGATATATACACACACAAATTCAAACATAAACACACACACACGCACACACGCACATACACATGTAGATAAACAAGGTACTAAGAACAATATAGTGTACAGGCCATTATGTCGAAAATTTAGATTGGCAGACACTCCCTTTTGTTTTATCGATAAGATATGACTTCCCTTTATCTCCTTTCTATATTTTCGGTTGACGTGTTATGCAGTATCAAAACGATATCTTCCAACCAAAAAAAAAAGGGTGTTAGAAGGAAAGCAACAATAATTGATGCTAATATTACTTCCTGCTTCCTGTACTTTCTTTTTTTAATCTTGAATTCTCTGCTCCAAGTTTAGTAATCATCAATTTTTTAATACGTCCTCAAATCCGGCACAGCTGGTGAGAATTTGGCTCTCTCTTTATTCGTCTCCCGAGTTTATATCCCTAGGGTCTCTCAAATCATTAGAACAATGGGCAACATATGACGTCAAAACCTAAAAATAGAACCCTTTAATGGCCTTGCGCTTGAATAATAGATAGCCTCCCACTTTCACGTTGTCAAGTCCAATGGAAGAAGGGGAGAGAGAGAGGAATAGAGAGAGAGAGAGAGAGAGAGAGAGAGAAAAGAATGCTACTGGCTTTTCAACTAATGGAGAAACCCCTGAGCTCAGTAAACAGCTCATTTTCTGTGCTCTGTTCCGTGAAGGAACATGTTCAAAGCATCAACTATAACATCGACAATTGAAAAAAAAAAAAAAGCCTGTTTGAACAGCATCTGTGACTCCCTCAAGCAAGAGCTGGATATTGCATGAGAATGAAGAAATATATATATCCCTGTTGTTTTGCTGTCTCGTAGAGAATATATTTTATCTAGGTGTCCCTGTTAATACCTAGAAGCACTTACAATGGGGACAAGGAATGCATAAAAGAAGTTCTTAGAAACTGTCAAGTTATTGCGGCAGACACAGAATAAAATAAATAAATAAATAAATAAGTAAATCAATAAATCATGTGAAGAGGATGAAACAACAAGAAATTATTGTTACCTTCAAATCTTTTAAGGAAGTTTATGTGACCATGGTGCATGGTCAGTTTTATCAAATACCTTAATTCCCAATCTGATCATCTCTGATAACAAAAGCAATCTGTATTTGTTGCCTGACGGGTAAAGTGACTCTCGTGTCAAAATCGTTCCACTAAAAATACAATTTAGTGATCAAGAGTCACAGAAGTTAATTATGAAGTGAATATCTCCATGCAAATAACAAAGTTGTTCCCAAATATCTGGGGGGGGGGGGGGGGGGGATTGTTACTAGAGTGTAACACATCTCTTCTCTTTTCCGTTGAAACTCATATTTTTATGCCTCAAAAATGTGAGATCAAGCTCATTTCCACCGATTGTTAAATATTTAATAACTAATGAATATCAGTATAGCCAGATGCACTAGAGAAAGAAGCAAAAATAACAACAAAAGAACACATGCTTTCTCACCCCGGAATACTATTTTGTTACACAGAACACAATATATGACAGCAAGGAATACTGAATAATGACATGACGTTCTTACAAAGCATCTCCCCATCCTTAAGGGAAAGCTACTGTATTTATTATCATTTCTTAGTGATATTCCAATACAACTTTATACCTGTCTGTTATATAGGTTATGACATCACATGTTTTTAGTGAAAATACAACCAATTCCCTCGTAAATCATTAATAGTTGTTGACTTAAAAAAAAACGAACATATAAATGAAAGGTGTTAGATTCGAGCATTAATTAATATAACACATAACAGAATTATGAAGCTCTATAGCATTCACTACCCTAGCAATATAAATAACAGAATAATACAATGACACATTCCCCACATGGACCAGATGGAAATGCACATTTATTATGAAGTCAACCCGCCTTGTTAAGAAATGCATGCGACGACAGTCCTACTGATGTATGAATATTCCACACGGATTATGTTCTGAATTAATGTATCCATCGTTACCTCTGATTGAAAATATATGAGCAGGTTCCTTTCTACCATCTGCAGGCGATGTAAGCCCGCCATCGGCTGGATGTCTCCCATGGAATGCCATCTTCGACGTTCCAGGAGTGGCATCTATTCTCTCTCTCTCTCTCTCTCTCTCTCTCTCTCTCCTTGCTCCTGTCCTCTGTTCCGCTCTTTTTCCTCTCCTCTTCTGGACGTGTAAACATATCTTACCGTGTTTGGTACAGTATAGACGTCCCCGAGGGGGCCTGCGGTTTATAAGTGGGTTGACTGTTCCCACCTGTAAGCGATGTAAGCCGGTAGCGGTGGTTTGTCTCCCATGGAGTGCCATCCTTGACATTCCAGGGGAGACATCTCTTCTCTCTCTCCTTGCTCTTGTCTTCTGTCCCGCTTTCTTTCCTCTCTTCTTCTTGACGTGTAAACGTATCTTACCCTCTTTAACACAATATAAGCCGTTATCATGATGATGTGTAACCCCTGTAACCCCAACACAACCAACCAACGCTCACTTTGTTTGTATTGGGAAAATGTGACTACTGACATCAAATGAATATGATTACCGAAAAAAAGAGATGTTTACTGTTGTATGTAGCTCTATCCACACAATACTTTATTCCACGGGCAACATTTTTGTTTAACCAGCATTCGTATTTGATCGCCCAAGAATAAAATTCATGTATATACTCATAGAGATGAAATATGACTGATAAATGCGACGGCTTTTGAGAAGAGCTCCATTCTGAAAACATTATATATTTTACTACGGTAAACCGTCTGATTTGTTAACAAACAAATAAAAATGAAATTGATTTTCTGAGTCTAACACTGTTTAATCAATAAAAGACAAAGTAAAGATCAACTTTGTTATTCGCAGAAAGAAATTTCTAGCGTTGCTGCTGAGAGGTATTATGATGTTACATACATTCATATATACACACACATGCATAGTCTAAAATGCCACGAATCGCATGAGAGTAAGGCAGACTCGAGAACCTGCTGGAGGATATGTATTGCAGTACATACTAAGACCGTTATATGGTTCATCTGTACTTTACATATTTAAAAAAAAATAAATCTTCAATTTTTTTTTTTCATACATGGATCATTTGTGTCGTCACTCATATCCCTCCCACCCCCCCACCCCCCCCTAAAAAAAAAAGAGAAAGACAGATTTTTTTTTGAATGAGCTCGATGTCTGTCAGAGAGAATTTATGCCAGTGGGCAGCAAACAGATGGTTAATCTCCAGGCCAGGAATTCACCCGTTCCCGTGTTATCTCCCCTTCCCACTTTATCTCTGATTGTGGTCTTCCGCAGATGGCGATAGTTTGTTTTCACTCCGCCCGTCTTTGTATCAGAGTCCAGCGCGGTCTGCGGCACACTTTGAGCGATGCCCAGAATACTCTCTCTCTCTTTGTGAGACACACACACACAAACACACACACACTCGCAGGCACACAGACACACACACATTCCCATTCTGCCCCCCCCCCCCACCCTGTCACTCGTCAGAAGAGACGTTATATGCCGACGTCTATATGCTGATATAGATCTATGATATATATATATTATCATTATACATTAAGCTTGAGAAAAAACTGACCAGTCGCCACTAATGTAATGGGTCGCCATGAATAATGTCATAATTTGGGAACTCATATTAACGAAAGCCAAAAAAAAAAAGAAAAAAAACAATATCAGAAACAAATAAACAAAAAAAAAAAACAGCAAACTAAAACTACGCAAAACGAAACAAGCACTAACACTAAATATTACAAAACAAAACATATAAAATAAAGGAAGCAAGCAAAAGATTAAAACAACAAAACAACAACAAATTGTTTTTGTATGTGAATTAAAGAAAACGATTTATGCAAAGATTTAAAGGAATGCATGTAAGTAAGATCAATCAATAATCAAGAGATGTTGTCCTTTTTACTGAGCACACTCATCATCTTTTTATGCTAGATTGACCGCCTCATCCTTCCACCCCCCCCCCCCCCGTCCCG
>JBCAUA010051809.1:0-11598 GCA_038406235.1 Peronia verruculata
AAGACAGTGGTGTTTCTACGGCAGATCGGACTTAGACTGTGACAGACATCATGAGAGGGAACGAAGAAGAAGAAGAAAAAGAGTGGTGGGAAAGATAGAGAGATAGAGAGAGTGGTGGGAAAGATAGAGAGATAGAGAGGGTGAGTCCACAAATTATGATCGTATATCAGGCATAGAAAGACAGATAAAGAGGACTAACAAAGTCTCTAGTAATAAGCATACACCAGGGAACAAGAGAGATTACAGACAGCGAACAAGAGAGATTACAGACAGCGAACAAGAGAGATTACAGACAGCGAACAAGAGAGATTACAGACAGAGAACAAGAGAGATTACAGACAGAGAACAAGAGAGATTACAGACAGAGAACAAGAGAGAGAGAGAGAGAAATACAAATTGTTAGATAGAGAAATGGTGAAGAGAAGAGAGAAGGGAGAGAGGGAAAGGGAGAGAGAGAGAGGGAGAGAGAGAGAGAGAGAAGAATGGAAAAGAGTGTGGAAATTGACAAATAATGAACTAAAAGTTGTTAGTTTGAAAGGTGTCCTTTACTTAGAGAGTCAAAATACTATTATTATCTTTGTGTTCTAAGTGCACGGGACGCACGGACATACAAATTTCCTCGGTAATTATTTCTACACTACTGGCTATCCATATCATGTAATGTTCATGGCATTGAACGATCCAGCCTTTGCTGTCATTTAGTTAATATTCTAACCCAAGAGTAAGATTTTTATGATGCAGTTAGATCTAGCATGTTTTGAAATTTGATGATGGAGGATTTATGCTAGTAATATTTCTATTCGATGAATTAGACTCACAATAAAATTGTGAAAGTGTGAAGTTGACATATTTTTGGCAAGGCAATAACAAATTCTGTTTCTCATATTATCTGTCGACCTGTTGCGGGTAAGTTCTAGCAAGGGAGATAATGGCTAGGTTTAACCTGTCAAGATGACAAAAGAGTTCCCGGCCTTCACACAAACTGACAAGTCGGATCTTGATTGTTCTTGTTCTTTGTTACACACCAGGCAGTCAGTTCTCTTTCATACCGCCAAGGATTGTAACATCGGCACTGCCCTGACAGACGGTGGATTATCTAGCCACGTCATTTACTCACATCTTTTGTGAAGTCCGTTGGTTAGATTATCTGATAGTTTATCGCTACACCTCAAGTTTTGCCGTAGTTTACGAACTAGTCGGTTGCATGCCATGATCCACTGTCGGAAACAGTCGAATGGAATCTTAAATATGCCTGCCTATTGCTGCCACACTTGCTTTAATCTTGTCTCGTAGGCTTAATTGTTTTTTTATTTTTTTTTATTTGCTATTGGTTTGTTGTGTATATTTTGGTCGGTGTGTTTTGTTTCAAGAGAAAAAAAGAAAGGCAGTATTTTTATGCCTGTGGACAAAGGCTGATTAATAAATAGCTTATTGACTGAATGACCAAAAGACTGACTTTTATGAGAAATATAGACTTTATTATGTACTTGCTGTAAAACTAGAGCTAAATATATGAAAATGTGTCTCATATTCCTTTGGTTTACGTACAATAAATCAGCAACAGATAAGTAGAAAAGTTTAATATCTGTACAAGGTAGAAAAACACCTTTCAAACTTGACATAGAAATGGTTAGTATCAGTTGCGTACACTTTTGATAGGTGGGAGTTTGTCTCTTTTCCTGCTCTTTCTCTGATCATCTTCACTTTCATCCTCTCGCTCTGAGCCGCTGCGATCAAATGCTTGTTTCTGGAGATGAAAAAATGCGAGAACTTTAAGCTTAATTGGTGAGTCGTTTAACCTTCTACCCACTCAAATAGTTTAGCCTGCATGCCTTACGATAGAAGAAACACTCAGTTCTCTCACAATACATGTAAGCACTAATTTTTTAAAGATGGACGTCCATCTTAGATATTCACCTGTTTTATGTCCAGAGAAAACAATAAACCATCGATGTGCCAAAAAGTTTTCTACAACAGACCCGATGTTTCCACATGCAAGATCAGTATCGGTTCTTCTTAAAAAATATTTTCGGTGTCAGACATGAGCAGTTGTGAAGTTACCATCTCAAATCTTATGATATTCCCTTCCTATCTTTGGTATTCCTTGTCCGCGGCACACACTAGAATTGACCCGAGTCCCTGTTAGAGCTAGACAGGCAAGGTAAACAGAACAATATTATCAGAATACTATTCTAGTTTCCAGACCGCATATCTGAGCCAAGTATTTAGTTCGAATCTAATGCGCACAGAGCAGACAGGAAATAAGATTTTATTTCTCCCCGATGCCGCCGCCTGGCACAGATATTACTACGGAAGTTGTCAGAACATAGTTGTTTGTTGTATTTATTTTTCTTTTGACAATTTCTTTGACAGTAAATGATGTAATTCTAAGATTGACAGGGGCATGACAGTCTCAAAGTTGACACTGACCTTGGGTTGTTTCCTGGGAGGCGACTGACTGCGACCTCGGGATCGATCTTTGGCCTTACGCCAGGACTCGATCAGCTTCTGTCTGTGCCGGTAGTCGGCCTCCTGGGGGGGGGGGGGGTGAGAATCATAATAATGGTGGTGATAATAATGACAATAATTGGGGGGATTATAATGGTGATGGTAAAGATGCTGATGATGATGATGACGACGACAATGGTGATGACGATGATGATGATGATATTTTCATTATTGCCCCGATGAAGAGCCAAGTGAGTTCGAAAATTTGGCAGGGAAATTATCATCAAAATCAAGTTGTTTACACATGTTACTTGTTTTTCTTGAATTGTTTTGCTAATTGCTGGTCAGACAGTTCTATTGTATTTTATAAAATGATGTCGATGTGGATGATGACGATGATGCTGATGATGACAATGATGATAATGATGACGATGGTGGTGATAATTTGATGATGATGACAGTAGTGGTGATAAAAATGATGATGACGATGATGGTGATGAAAATGATAATGATAATGATTATTGCCCTGACGAAGAGCCAAGCGGGCTTGAAAATTTGGCACAGATGTAACCATCACAATCAAGTTGTTTATAGATTTCTATGTTATTTGTTTTTCTTGAATTGTTTTGCTAGTTGCTGGTCTGACAGTTCTATTGTATTTTTATAAAATGATCTCCCTGTACAGGATTCCCACTTTTGGAAGGGGCAGATAATCTTTGAAACGATCTCCCATTATCGACAACAATAAATAATATGTGCATGGCCTTTGGAAGGAGGGCTGCTATCCAAAAACTAGATGTAAATCTAGAAAATAGTTATGTTAACTGATTATGAGGATATGCGCTCCCAAGTTCCTGTGAAACCATGCTAACTTCTCTTAACATTAAAGGTCTAGAAGAGTTTTTTTTTTTTCAGTATTTTATTATTTTTTTTGCATGTGTTTGGCTTATGTTACAAGACTGCACTTGATGATATTGATAAAATGGGGACAGGAGAGGAGGGGGTAGAACATTTTCTGAATTTTGATGAAAACAGTCTGGTATCCCTATCATTCCGTCATTTTTTTATTTATTTATTTATTTATTTTTTATACATGTTTGACTGAAAGAATTGAAGAGAGAATGAAAGGACGAGAGGGACAAAGAAAGAAAATGGTGAATGTGTAGCAGTTTTTTTTGTTTTGTTTTAACTCCGAAATTGTCATTTCTACTGTGTTTGGCACATATAGTTGTGGTCATGCAGATATGCCTTTCAACAGAAATGCGAAATGGCAAATGTAAGTGAGATTAAATATCACTCTAAAGTTGAGCTATCAGTCTGTACTACAAGAGAGATAATGATCGGATGTGACGATGTGTGAAGTTTTGTTTGATATTTATGGATATTACTACTCAGTTGAGCATGTAGTAATACAATACACATGTAGAATTATGTATGATACGTGAAAACTCACACACTCGAACACATTTTCGTGGGACACATTCATGACAAAAACCATGTATGGAATGATGTCAGAAATGATAAATGATAATGCTCTTGCGACCAGTCGAAATGAGACGTAAGTTTGCTTGCTGGGCTAGATCAGAGAAATCGGGCTTTTAATGTGATGAGTGGGGTCAGACGTCAAATTTTTTTTTTTTATTGCAGAAATCCAAAGTACATTCATTTCTGAACAAGATAGTATCGGTATAATCCCCAATTTATAATTAAAATCAGGTTTTTTGTGATGCAAGTTATGTAGATTTATGCATTCGACCTTTCTTTTAAACCGGATTTTTTTGGAATTATGGTCATTGAAGGAAGGTCCCTCCTTGTCTCTTTAAACTGCAACATCTCTGGCTTGAATGAAGCTAGCTCAGAACTTTTTTCACCACCTGAAAGGGTATGAAATAAGCTTTCATATATCAAAAACCCATATGGTGAAAAATCAACTTAGTCTCATTTTGACTGACTGCGAGACAATTCTAAACATGTAGGCATAAGAATCGATGTGCAGTGTATGGAAACACTTACATTTGATAAATCATGTTATGGAAAAAAGCATATGCTTTAGAAATGATGTATTTGAGAAAATGATGGACAGTGTATGGCAGGACATACAGGAGAAGTGATGAACAATGTAATGAAACATAAACATTTGAAACTAATATGAGACATGACACGGTGAACTCAGCTGCTTGACAAACTGAGGTGACTGGAGAAATCACGTGTTTTTCAACAGTGAACAAATTTTTAACGCAATTTTGTTTTTCTTCACCAAACCCTTCTATATCAATCTAAAAATGCATTTCAGAGTTCAGATTACTGAAGTAGATCAAGTAAAATCCCAAAAACTGTAATTTAATGGCATGGTCTAACAAGGATAAATAAGGATTTACAAAAGTGACCGGCTGTTTTCTCAATAAATTCAGCTGCAGCAACAGGTCACCCCCATCATCTTCAACTGCCAGTGTCTCAACTTCTACTTAGGGCAGAACAATAATTTTTTCCCACACTGAAAGGGAAATGAAGAATCTTTACAGTGATAGCAATAACACAATATGCTCAAATTTTGATGAGAGCCTGAAGTCATCATGTTGCATCTCATAACAATGACATAAAAACATACATACCTGTATAGAATGACGTATGGAAACACATACATATGCTAAATGATGTCTGATGTACGGAATTGCACACACATACAAGACAAATGGTGTTTCCTTGACTGATGGACAGGGTAACTTGGCTGGTCACATAATACCATAGGGTGGCTTTAAGATTGATTTAATTCAGAGGTATCAAACTTTCTACTTTAGTCGACCAAAGTTTCTATTTTTAGTTTTATTGTCACGAACTTTCTTAACTCTTTGACTACCCTGAGCTGATGCTTGACTTAGGCACAGAAAGCTACTGCGGGCTGATATATCAGCTCAGATTGTTTTCCCGCTTTTCCCAGTTCATATTTTAGTACTTAATTGAATATCCTTTTTTTGTTTTAACTTTTTGGTTTATAAATTCTTATTCTACATCCGATTCCCTTTCCCGTGGTATCTAACATGGTCAGTTTTGTGTGAAGGGGAGCCAAACATTTGAAATTTAATAAAACTAGTATTGCTAAAAAAATTGACCCCTTGAAACAGCCTGCTCAAAACATGGAAAATAACCCAGCAGTCAAACAGTTAATCCTGGATTTAAAAAAAAAAAAAAAAAAGAAATTTTTTATTCTTTTTGTTTAAATACATGTACTTCATGGTTACAGACAACTGCCAAGAAAGCTAAGAGTGTGAAATATTTTCCTACTGTTCAGTAAAAATACAACTGACACCATGAACAATTATTCATAGATTCCCTACAGCTGGAGGCAATGCAGTTGTTGGGGAGGCTAGCTCTCTAAGTTGAGTGATCAACGCCATTTAATGATATACAATTTTGCCATGATGAGCCTCAGTCAAAGGATTAGATATTGCTCTTACATCATAACTGGTTTTTGTTATACATATATCTCTTTTTGAAACAGCCAACATCATAGTGAAGCTGCTGTTCTTTTTTTCTTTACATTATAGGTATTTATGTCCCGTTTTATCTTGCAGTTTGTTTGTTTTTATTGTAAGTCAGTTATTTATTATTTTTATTATTATTATTTTTTTTGTGGATATAGATTTGAACAAACTGCTGTGAGTCAGGGATAAGCAGTCTTCTTGCCTTGCTAAGCTAGTTTATTATTTAAGAATCTTCATTATCTGGTCACAGTTTAGAAATCTTCATAAATATTGTCATTGCATTGTTGCATTGCTTTATCGTTTTTGCTTCTGTCCCTTTGTCTTTCAGTTTTATTTATCACCTATGCTTCAAAGCAAATAAATACTGAAGACAGGGAGAGGACATGACAAGAAAAGGGGAAAAGATTTTTTTTTTTTATATATATTACTTTATATACGTATCCTGACAGTTGCAGTTATTTAATAGTAGTAATAGTCATAACTACATAAGTGAAAAAAAAAAGATATATGTGGACACCACATATATGAAAAGACCATTTAGTGTGTACAGGAAATTAATTAAACTACAGACCAGACAAAAAACAAAACAAAAGCATTTCATAAATTGCGCACGCATGTATCTGTACAAGTAGTTACTTAAAATTATATTTAGATTATGTAAAGTTTGCTTGCCAGATTGAATGGAATGTATGCTTATTCATCTGTGCCTATATTTCCTCCGTAACATATGAAAAATTGAATTTGTGCTACAAATTGTTAAGGTCAGTATGATTTTTATTAGTGGTATTATTGTCATTATTGCTTTTTCGAAACAGTTTGTATGTATCAAAGTTTGATGATTATTCCTTTTATTTTCATTTAGGGTGTTATGATGTATTTTCAGGGTTGCCATGTATTTTTCTCTTTGCAAACTTTTTATATTGACCTTCAATGCTTATGCATGCTTTATTGTGACCATGGAATTGTAAACTTTTGTATGATCCTCAAAGATTTTTTTGTCACTATTTATAAACTGCTCAAAACTTAAAATTTCATACTGCAATGTTTTAATTCTGACACCTCTTTCATTCAGTTCACTTTTTGAAAAGTTAAGTGTTTCACAGAATGGCTGAGGATTCCTGACTGGTCAGGTTTTGGCATCTTTCAGATTTGGCATGTGTTGGTTAAACTTATGCCTTTTTCTATGCTGTAAATTGCAGTTTTGAGTATTCACATTTCTCCATTTCTCTGGCGTATAGGACTTGTGCAACCTTTGTAGGGGTAATTTTTGAACTCAAACCTGCCTGGGGAGAGATGGGCTTTACCAGGTCCAGCCACCCAGCACAGGTCACATGGCACAATTTTCTGTGGTGCCTGTATGACTCTAGACACAGTTAAGACCTGATGATAATGATGATGGTGACATGTTTGTCGAAAGCACAAGATCCGTCCCAATTTTCGCAAAGTGAGCAAAAACCAATAATAATGAGATAGGATATTTGTCACTCTGCGGAAACTGGGATGAGATGTAGGTGGGGGCTCAGTCCTTAGGTATTAATAATAATAATAATAGAGAGTATTTATATAGCGCTTATTCCCTAAATTACAGGCTCTAGGTGCTTTATGATCTATTATTACCCTGACAGATCCAAAGAAGACACTCATAAACGTTCTCAGCTTCCTGGGAAGCATACGAGGCGGCTGCCTGTTAGCTATCTTTTCTTTATTATATATGGTCTTTCACTCCTAAGGGAGAAGACTTATCTCAGCTTTAAGTGCATGTCCCAGTTTTTTATGAGAAGTTTTGTTGCGGAAATTTTTAGAATTTGAAAATTTTGCCCAGACAGTAGCATCTCCGCCCACTCCATGTCTGATTCTTTACTGTTCTTGAACATGAATAAGATACATGTGTATAATATATTTCCCCTTGTCCATGAAGAAGAGTGATTAAAGATGATCAGAGCAGTCCTTGTATTGTCTTCCTTGCTATCTGCTGTGAGCTTAACATATTTTTTATCTCTTTGCTATCATAAGCAATGCTTTCTCTGTTAATCTGTGTCCATTTTCTACTGGGACCGGACAACAAAATAGACATATTTTTATCACAGGTGTTAGGTTCCAAGACTGCCCGCAATAAGTGAAAATCCGCAAAGTAGGGATACTATATTTTTTTTTGTTATTTACATACATTGTAAACCTTTAAAAACCTCCCCCATACTGTTATCAGCCCTCCCTCTACTGTATTACCCTTCCCCACACTCTTATAAAGTCTTAAGTATTTATGGATTTTTTTATTTTTTGCACTGCGAATGTATTACAGTACACTCCCATGTACATATAAGGTTACATATTTAATTATTAATACATGTATAACCCCCCCCCCCCATAGGTGAACCACGATATAACGAGGGAGTATTGTAGTGGTCTCTTTGTGACCAGATTGTCCTTTTCAACCAATTAGTTAGCATTATTTTGATTTGATTCAGGACATTGGGTTAGAATTTGTAGATCTGGATTCCAGAAGGGAAAAGCTCACTCGAGACCAGTTGTCTTGGGCCCAGGGCAAATGAGTCAGAAGTCGTGCGGAATGATTTTGAGTTACTGTTTTTACCGTTTTTTGTACTATTTTTCTTTTTTAACTATGGTAAAAAAGGCCAGATTGTCATTTTGACATTTTGTGAAAAAAAAAAAAAAAAATTTAGTATTTTAGTCGGAAAGTAGTTAAGAAACTGACCTCAAACGGCCCTGGATTTTTATTGCCCCATGCGACTTCAAAGTTATTTGCCCTGGTCTCAAGACAAATGGCTTCAGCAGGGTTATGATTAGGGCTAGATTTAAGATAAGAATGATTTTAGACAGTTATAGGTACAGTAAGAGTTAGGGGTTATTGTTTGTTTGTGTTGGGGCTTAAATTCAATGGCACATCAGTACGATAACTTATGTATTGCACAATTCATAACATACGCTGGTGATTGTTTGTGTTGGGGTTTAACAGCACATCAGCATGATCACAGCTATAGTATGCCAGACATGGTAGGATATGTTTACACGTCAAGGCTGATCAAGTATTTACAGAGCACAATATTGCATGGACAATGCATTTACGAGTTGTTTGGCAAAGGACTGACATGATATAAGTAAACATGAGGCTATCTGTGTGGATCGCCGCATACCCACCATGTTATTTGTATATTCTTTGGTGCCGATGAGGAATAGTGACAACATCAATAAGGGTGACTGGTTGACATGCATTCGATGTCAGTGTTTGCTCTATACAGTGTCATGTGCAATTTAGCCAAAATTTAAAAAAAAAAGATTAAATTTTTAAAAAAATTAAAATTAGAAAAAAATTTAAAAATCAAATTAAAATTTTAAAAAATTAAAATAAAATTTTTTTTTTTTTTTTAAACCACAAGCACATAATACACTTCAGTTTAAAGATTTTATTAGAAATGCATATGGGGTAGTGTAAAAATCATATATAATGGAGGAGAATTTGTAATGTACAATACGATTGGTGAAATGTGTATATGAAGACAACTGTCATCACAATCAACAAAGGAAAAAAGCAAACAAACAAAAGGGAGACGTGAAAATATCATTAGCAGCATAAGGCTTAGGGATAGACAGCACAGATTCATTATGTTACGTTCTGTACATGTCTTTCAACCACCTGGTGGGGGTTATCTCGAAGCATAGATTCAGGATGAAAGAAACTTGGGCACTTGGAGAAGAAAAAAGACATATGTTGATGTTATACCCTACACAGTGCAACGGTAAAATGCTTGTTTGTACTGCATCTGAAGAAAGGCAAAGAAAGTATTATAGCTTACCATGCAAACCAATGATAAACAAAAACAGAAGGATCAAATGTCAATCTGCTTCATATGTAGACTTCATCAGTATTGGGAAATCCCATCAACCATGACCTTGGCCTTGCTTCAGTCGAAAGTTTGCCTTGACTTGAACATGTTATGGTGGTTTGGAAATCTATGACTAAAACTCTCCGCTGTTACAAATGCCCTCCAAATAATACATATAGCAGTATTAATGATTTCATGATGTAGGAGGAAAATGTACGACGTACTTCCCCGTTGACTTTTTTTCCCTGAAATCTTGTGTTCTATTTTAGTATAATATTAGTGTTCAGGATCTCCGTAATATGTAATGCTATTGCACAGTTAACTAGACCACAATACTTCATGGGAAGATGCTGACTTTTAATACAAGAATTGTGGAAGCAATGGTGTACTAGAAACAACCGGTGTACTTGGAAACATAGACGTTCCAGTGAAATAGGCCAATCGCAGTCCAGGAAAGGAGGGGTTTAAGAAAATGGCGTGACTCTGTTCCATGCAACATTTGTGGACAACACCGTGTCTCAGCAACTGATTTTGGTCCCCACATGACGACTCACATCAGCTGTCTGTTTGTCTGTAATCAGCAGAGAACGTAATACAGATCTGTTGTGGAAAACTGAGGTACTTCTCAGACTGGTTCTTGAAAAGAGCACAAGACCCCTATCATTATCATTCAATACTGTTTCCTACTGAACAATCTCTACTTTTTCATTTGATATATTTGATATAAATACCAGTAGTCCCTTCATACAGCCATAAGCATAATACTGTGGTAATTTAAAGCAAAATGCATCAGATTTTGAATTGTTGAAAAATTTTGCAAACTGCTGTCTTTCATAATATAATCAGTCACTCAGAGTCTCGTAGTGTAGTGAAAGCAAAACAAACTGATTAGGCACATATATGTAGAAAAAGTAAAAGTTTCAGAAAAAAATGGGGGGGAAAAAGGCATATGAAAATAAAATGGCGATTAAAGCATGTTTTCAAATTATAAAGCCTCTGGCTTAAACTTCATTATCACATACGTATAAAAAAAGGTGCGCTCTGAATAAATCAATCAAACATTCACTTGGATATGGCCATCTGGTGTGATGGTGATCTCGTACAAAAGCATGTACATGTATTCAATGACTTGATGGCCACACAACCTCACTGTTCTTTGATAAAGGTATAAATCACAAACTTCCACCAGAATGAAACAGTTGTCTAAATGGCCTTCCTGAACATGATAGCTATCAAATATTGTCATTTAAAAAGAGATCCACTGATGAAATGAGCCATTTTTTTCTTTTTTTTTTTTTTTTCAACCAGCTGGGCTGCTTCCTTTTGTCAAGTACAAGAGGTGTAGGACAGACATTGCAAAGAAGGAGAAAAAAAAATCATATTTTCTCTCATTATTTCAAACACATAATGAAAAAAAATTATCACGATAAGAAAATAATACTTTTATCATAATGATGAATTCTTCAGAATTTTCTGTTTCTTTGGTTCCATTTCACATAACAAGCAAAAAAACATCATTTTTTTCTTTCTTTTTTACATCGTGTGATCGTGTTTTATTAGGCTTTTTCAGTCTTTTATTATAAAGACTGTCTCAGCTATGGTTGTAACCAGGTCAGGCCATGGCAAAGATTGTCAGCTCTCCGTGAGTTTACAGTTATCATCTGTTCACATGGCCACAGGAACCTTTTTTTTATGTTGTTGTTGTTTTTCTTAAGCCTTTCAATCCTAAGAGATTAGATTATCTTGGTTTTTTAGAAGTTGTCAATTTTTGCTGAGAATTTTTGTGGGTAGAAATTTGGAATTTGGAAATTTTGCCCCAAAAGCGG
>JBCAUA010051820.1:0-11598 GCA_038406235.1 Peronia verruculata
AGATAGATAGATAGATAGATAGATAGATAGATAGATAGATAGATAGATAGATAGATAAATAGATAGATAGATAGTGTCAAACCCATTTTTGCAAATTTGGTCCTTAAGGCTTATTAATCAATTTCATGATGTCATCGTAGAGATACATGATCGATTTGACGAGCAGCGGCAACCTTGTCTCTTTTAGCGTCTTGTTATCAAGACGATGGTACTCTCCAATTTAAGAAAATAGAAGAGAAGTACACTTAATATGGTTTGTCCTATGAGAGACAGTACACGATGTATCGGATGAGTGCTGTTTTGGAATGAGCAGAAAATGGACCAATTTCTCTCCTTTCTGAGCTCTTTCCTACCTTCGTGGTTGTGTTGGGCCTCCCTTTTTTCTCCACCTCTTTTCCAGTCTTCTTTCTTTCTTTCATTCTTATTTATTTATTTATTTATTTATTTATTTATTTATTTATCTATCTATTTATTTATTTATTTATTGCTCTCTTTATTTCTTTCGTTAACTGTTCGTTCTTTTTCCTTTCTCTTTTTTTCCAGGTGTTGCTCTTTTTTTTTTTTTTTTCGATTGTCTGCCTGAGAAATGAGTGGATACGATGGAATTACCATTTCAATATGATCACGATGGTCCACTATCATGGGTAAATCCATTACTCACCTTGCCCTTTTTAATCATTGTTATTCTCCAGCACTCTTGGGCATGCGATATTTAGTTCTACGACTGTCTTGGGTAAATGAGAAAACTGAAGTGTTCTCAGCCTTAATCTATTTTAATCTGGGCTATTTATTCCATTCTTAATTACACTCACTCAGTGCAAACGTTCGCCCACTACAATGCTTAACAGAAAATGCACTTACAGCGTGAAACACGAGATTGATCATGACGGACACGTTTTTCTCTGAAGCATTTTTTTTGCGACATCGTCTTTTCACACTTTCTCATCGATTGTCTTTATCATCTGAAGGTGATATTTTTATAAAGTTTTAAATCTAGACTATCTTAACCTTTTCCATCGAATTGGGCATGTTCAAATTAGAGGAAAACAGGGACTGAAATCGACTTATTCAAACGGTTGCCATGGCAACGCCGTCATCTTGGATTTTCCAAATGGAAGCCACATATGTCATTTTTGTTTTTTAATACTGTTGTGAAAAGGATGTACGCCAGATCTGGTTAGAATTGGTTTAGAAATTGAAAAAAAAAAAAAAAAAGACAGCTGAGTTGTGGGTTTTGAGCAAAACACATTTATTTTTTTTTTTTCGCAAAATTGACATAGCGAGTTTTACATTCGGTTGGTAGCCTCGAAAAAGCTCTTTCTTTTTTTTTTTTTTAATGTTAGGCCGTTCCCCAAGATGCCTGTGTCTTTTGTTGGCGTTATTTTCTTTCTTTTTGTTTTGCTTTCTCGGCTAGACACGATTATTATAAGGATTTCCATAGAGTCACTTCCGGGTTCTTGAGAGTCTTTATATGGCGTCTATGTCTCGTTCTGTTTAAACGACTATTTTATGGCATATGGTACACAACTGAGTCGTGATGCAGTACAAAGGGAGGAAACTTTCACTGTTTATCGGGCATGGAATTTCATGTTAGATCATCTGATGAAAGCTCGCATTGATAATCTGCGTGATCAGCAGTTTTTGCCCCCTCTGAGTGGTCATAAAATGTCCATCCCTGGACCGGAACTCAGGATATTGTTTAGAAAAGATCACAATTAAGTGTTTTCTGCGCCATTTGCTAATATATATAATCAACTAATGATCGACCACTCCTTATAGCAACCACTGAGAGCGAAATTCTGGTTGACAATAGGCCTGACACGGAGGCACTCGATGTTCCCCCAGGTCTATGTTCCCCCAGGTCTATGTTCTCCCAAGTCTATGCTCCCCCAGGCCTATGTTCCCCCAGGTCTATGTTCCCCCAGGTCTATGTTCCCCCAGGTCTATGTTCTCCCAAGTCTATGTTCCCCTAGGCACAACATGTTATGTCAGATGTTATGTCATATATGACAAGGCAAATGACATTTCTGTCCTGGGGTTATGGCAGATGTCATATATGACATGATAAATGGCATTTCCGTCCTCGGGTTATGTCAGATGTCATATGATATGGCATATGACATATATGTCCTGGGGTTATGTCAGATGCCATGCTATGTATGACATGGCAAATGACATTTCTGTCATCGGGTTATGTCAGATGTAATGCTATATATGACATGGCAAATAATATTTGTGTCCTAACGTTATGTCAGATGTCATGCTATATATGACATGGCAAAGACCATTTGTGTCCTGGGGTTATGTCAGATGTCATGTTATATATGACATAACAAATGACATATCTGTCCTGGGGTTATGTCAGATGTCATGCCACCACAAATCAATTTCCCGTCGTAGAAACATGCACAGATATCTTGTAAATAACCCTGCAAACTTTCACAAGAATATGTCTAGTAGTTTTAGAAAAAACTTCTGCACCCATGCTGAAAAATGTGGCAAAAAGATAGTTTAGAAAAAAATGCAAAAAAAAAAAAAAATGTTCATTACTGTATCTCAAAATATATCAAACTAGAATAATGAAATTCGGCACATATATAGACTACTGTGTTGTATAACAGTGTGCAAAATGACATTGAATTCTAACAAAAAAGTTATGAGGGTTATTGTATTAGCAACAATAGCGATACATAATACAAAGAACTTCAATTTGATGCCAAAATGTCATGCATGCCAGTGGATGAAAAGGACAGCATAGAAATGTAGAAAAAATGTACACAACAGCAGTAAATATGTTATTTTTATTAATGAAAGATATTTACTCACAAAAACAAATTACAATACTTGGGCCCCGTGAACCCTGCGGGCGGGTCCATGGGGCTGAAAAATCTCCCAGGCACATAGGAAGGGCCGCCTTCTGCTGTCTATGCGGCCAGCTGAGCTCTCTGTTGACAATGCCTGCGCTTCTCTCTGCGCTGTCTGGTTACCTCCTGTGCTTGCTCTCCCTTTTAGTAATCCGGCGGTAGTCCCGCTTGTAGCCCGGAGGTGAGGTGGCCGAGGTTGTTGCACAGCCGACCAAAGCCAAGAACTGGTGAGTAGCGGAAGAGCCTTTGTTGAACTCACCATCTACCAGAAGTGTAGCGATCAACACCCGTTTGTAGCCAGCGAAGATGTGCTTCTGGCAACGACTGCAGATCACGCTGTGGACGGATTCGTTGGCATTCTGAGTTGCCCCCAAAAGACAACGCTTTAGGGGATCTCATTTGGTGAGGCGCTAGTATACTGACTTCACACGGACGACCACCTCCCTGCTGAGGAAGGTCGAACTTTTCTTTTGGCACCTGTGGGATGGTCTGCCTCTGCTGCCACAGCCTGCTGATACCAACATCACGATTCAGGTCCGGCAGGACACCACCCATTCTGCGGGTTGTCATCCTTTGAAATGCTGTGATAGAAGGCGATCCAAATGGCTGTAGACATCTGCTCGGTTGACAAATTATAACTCCTCACCGCCTTCGTGTAGTAGCTTTGAAGAATGCCAATCTTGTCCTGAAATATGAGAAAGAACAGGAAAGAAAAGGAATATCATTTGGGGAAGGGTTGCAGGGAAAAGTCATTAGGAAAAGGGAGGGATAAATGTGCAAAAATGGCATAAATTTTTGTTTGATATATATTCTGGAATATGAAATCACACTATAGGATAAAATACAGTTTTCATATATAAATTTAAAATATACATATAAAAAAATAATGAAGCATGTTTAGATCCCCTAAAGCATACCCAACATGGAGGAAAACAAAAACAAAAACAAAACAAAACATTTACCTGCATCAGAGTGCCTTTGTCTTTGGCTCTGCCTCCTAGTTTGATGGTTTGTTTCTTTAGAGTGCTGACCTGATTCATGAGGGCAGTCCCTGATCTCTTTCCCACGTGGTTGGCGCACTCCTCCTCCTGCACAGGATAGTCTTTGCCGTAGGGCTAAATCTTGAGATGGCAAGGAAGGTCTTTGTGTCGACGTCGCCCACCAGTGTGGCATATCTCATCTGTGCTGACGAGAACGGCTCCAAAGGACTTGTGCGCCAGCCACCTCACAGCCACCTCAATCCCATCAGATCTGCCCTCATTTTTCTGGTCACTTCCTTTCTTCTTGTGCTCAACCAGCCAAGCACGATAGGCATCTTCTGACCGATGTTTAATCTTCGACCCCACTGTTGTGCATGTCTGAATGAGGAGGGAAAAAAATATGCATAAAATGTGCATAAAAAATAAGTGGTCAATATCAACCAATATTTATCAATAAAGAAACCTGTGAATTCCATAAAGAGCAGGGCTAAAAAGAAAAAAAGGCTGCAAAATTGTTCTGCGTTTCCGTTGCATTTGACTCCCCGTTCTAGAAATGATTTCTTCATTTAAAAAAAATCTTCAGTGGTCTTTTGACATTCATTTTTGTTTATTATGCGAGAGAAAGAATGTAATACAAACATAGCTTTACCTGGCAGTAGAGTGACATGACAAGGAAATCAACGACTAGTCCAGTCATGACCTCTATCGCTGCGGTGCAACCAAACTTGGACGTGTGGCCTCGCTTGGTCCATGAGCCATCGAAGGACACTGGTACATTGAGAAAGCCCTCAGTATCAAAAGCAGCTGTGTCCTGTTCCTCGTAGTAGGCCTTCATCTTGGCTCGGGCCTCCACGAGCTCTGATACTGTCAGCGATGAAAGCTTCTCACTGAAAGCGTTGACATGGGCCCGATATGTAGGCATGCATGCCAGGCATATCGATTCCCTCAGCCACCTTCATCGATGCAGCCAGTGGTCAGACCTGCCGCAACCATCTTGCGGTTCACCTCCATTGCCTGATCAGTCTTCGTTTTCTGGGAAGTGTAGCCTTCAGCCAGTGTAGCCTGGCATGTTGTTCACTTCAGCTGGAGGTAAACAGCAAGTGACTTCCGACGACTGGGTGCATCAGTGAGCTCCAGAGTATAGCTGCCTCACTGTGCACATGTAAGACACTTGAAAAATGAAGCGAGAGTGTTCAGGTCTACAGCAGTTGTGGGCAGAACTCCTTAAGATGGCGGAACCGCAGACTTCGTTTGAAAAAAATAATCAAGTTTCCGCTTGGAGGTGATGGCCGAGGTGTCAAAAAATCTGATGATAAAGGTAGGTCTACATCAAGGGTACTTTCCGATGGCTACACATTAGGTGACTGAGGTTCAGCTGTCAAAAGGACTGTAGGTTGGTCAACATCAGAGGCAACAACTTGACGACTCAACGCCAACTTCGTCAGATGTTCTTACCTTTCCTCCCAGAAACAGCTTTGATCTTTGATGAAGGCATTTGAAAAAAAAAAAAAAAAAAAGAATGAGAAGAAAACTTAGATCTTGATCTAGATCTAGTCAGTCTAGATCAAGACAGGACTTGAGAAGGTGATCTGAGAATATATTGAATTTTGTGAGTAACAACATAAAAACACAATCATCCCGTCCCGTAGATCTAGAATAGCAAAGCCTACTTTGAACTCACTAAATATTTAGAAATTATATGAAGACCTACATTTTTTTAACGCATAAACCTACTGGTGATTTCTAGGATCAGTTCAAATTGTTATTGAGCTAAAAGATGACATATTATTTTGTCTTACAAATTACTATTGTCTCAATCCACGTCCTATTAGACGGCAGTTATCGATAATAGGTTTGACCATTAGCCCTCGTAACTATTGTCTAAAATAACGAACGTGTACTTACCTTCTTTACAAACGGCAACAAATTCAGTAATGTAGACAATGAAGGATGCAAGGAAAATGCATAAATATTTCCCAAATGCTTGAAAATCGGGTTGAAATTCGTCAGTTGGATGAAAAATGCAGCCAAAGAACATCGAACTAGACGCTTCGCATTGTTTGTTCCGGTAGCATGTTTCAACCAATCAGAAAGCGGTAATCCTAGTTTCATTTCCACCGACCAATAAAATCATCGGATTTACTAAAATAGCCTCGGTCTCAGACATTTATAGCTCCTACGGTTATTTTCGTACGCGATTACAAATGGTATGAGCTGATTTTTTATAACCAGACCTCTCCAACATTTCCAACGATACCCAACAGCATATACTAACATGTCGGGATCTCACCGTTGTCAAGGTGCAATGTTAGACATTTTTAAAGAATTGAATGAAATAGACCTCAAAATCCGACTCACCCCCCCCCCAACCTACTTTGAAACCAATTTCAAGTAATTTCTGCTTTTTTTTTAAAATTAAAAAAAATCGACTCACCAATCGATTCACGAGATGTTGAATTTGTTAAAAAAAATGGAAATCGAATATTCGATAATTTTGACGCTGACATCGATTTTTGATATGGGCACCCACTATAGGTCTCCCTTTAAATTGTTATGTAGCATATTATGAGAGTGCAGATTATTATGTGCTGGCTTCTTTCTATGGCCTTAACTCCTCACCCCGATTGCTTTTTTCCTTTTCCCTTATTCCCCCTCCTCTGTATTCATTCATTCATTCATTCGTTCATTCATTCATTTATTCATTCATTCAATCATTCTTTCATTCATTCATTTAGAACGAGCAAGAAGCCTATCGGTTTCTTATTCGTCAAAGAGTTCAGGACGGTGTGTCTCTAAGGACCCAAGCTTCATTTCTGGTTTCTTTGTCCAGCACTGTTTTATATGTTGTTGGCGTGTTATAGCGAACATGAGAAGATTGATCAAGACTTGGAGAAAAATGCCGCAGGAGTAAAAATAGAGGATGGAGGAAATGTAAAGAGAATGAGTGCAGACAAATCCAGTCATTATACGGACTGTGCATACACACAAAGGCGTAACATATAAATTTATGACAACATTCAGTGGCCTCTTAGCCTGTGATGACTAGTTTGTTACAGGCCATAAAGAGAGAGAGAGAGAGAGAGAGAGAGAGAGGGGGGGGGGAAGAGGGCGGAAGCGGAGAGGCAGAAAAAGGCAGTGAGAGAAAGAATAGAAGAGATGGAGGATATGCTCAGACAAAAAAAAAAAAAAGAAAGAGATACAAATAAAGTCAAAGAGAGGAAATTGTAAAAGAAGAAACCGAAAGTTATGAATGAGAAAGAAAGATGCTTAAAAAAGATAAAGAGAGAGAGAGAAAGAGAGTGAGTAAACGTTTGCGTATGTTGATAGAATAGAATTGATTAGAGAGAAACGTACATGAGACAGACAGATAGAAAGACAGACAAACAGACAGACACACAGACAGACACACAGACAGCCAAACAAGGATACAAATAGGCAAACTGATAGACAAATACAGAGACAGGGATAGAAAGCCATAAAGAGAAAAGCAGAAGGGAAATTGGAAAGAGGAACAACGTAATGTCTATATATCTATCTATTCACAGCATCACGCAGTGCACACAATAGCAGATAACGAGGTAGGCGCAAATATTGATGTCTCTTAATGACATCAGCAAACAGGAGGCGAAAAGAATGACATATAATTCCAGGATCATTCCAAGCGCACAGCAAGACAATGCGTTTCAGCAAGTCAGCTGGTGCGTACAGCTTAATGTGACATCACAAATGTTAACTGAACTGGCAGTAACAAAGTGCATAGTAAAACATGGTTTATTACCCCCACCCTCTCCCTACCCACCAATCCCCCTCCCCACCCTCCTTCCCTCACCCATTCCCCCTCTAAGATGGCTTCCAATCAATACGGTGCCCGGAAGAGAAAAGTCATTCTGTCATTCTGAAGCAGATCATAGCTTTACGGATGGCTAGAACGATTGCACCGTGAAATAGCAGCACTATTATTTTATAACATTTACCTGAGGGTTTTCGATAAAAAAATCATGTGATTCTTTGATTGACAGATCACGTGGTTTTTGGTGATATCTCCCAGGGAACAATGTTTGTGCAAGCACTTTTCTGCCTCTGGCTGTGTCGAATATTTGTGATCTTGGAGCAGTTCATGCTAATAACTGTTTGTCTTGGAGGATTTTCCACTTTGTTTAATCACAAAAATATTGTCCTAGGCTTGGTTTACCACAGATGTTTGTCTCAATTTTAGGAAGTTCAGCTGGCAGCAACAGTGATGCATTACTGAGAAGTGATTGAGAGAACAATTTGGGAGAAATAGATCTTAGAAAATATTTTGAGCAAGGGAAAAGAAAAACAAAAAGTAATCCTCAACGGAAAGGGAGTGGTAATTTCAGGTTGTTAATAAAATCTGAGCACACGTTTAAAAACATAATTTTGCAAGTATTTTATTTACCATATTGACAGTCTTCAATAATATGCGAAAAGATTTTAAACTGAATCGCCAATCTAGGCATAAGAGACACACCTGGCAGGGTCACGTAGATACTGTGAGCCGATTTACGAAACACACTGCTCGACTACAAACCTTCCCTGCCATTTTGTGCTGGTTCACGAAGCCTGCTCAGGGAAGCAGGAAAGACAAGTGTCTAGAAGAATGCTTTCATGCAATTAGGCTAAACTAAAATCAGGCTATAACAAAAGCTCCTAATTTGTGCTTAGTGTCCACATATAGCAAAACTGCATATTGTAGACCTGAACTGAGGTACGATTCATTTCTGTGGCTTTCTCTGACTTATAATCCACAGGGAAAGATTTTTGACAGTAGATGCCAGTGAACTCGCTGTGGTAAGATATGTTCATTTGCATGAATCTTTGCGTAATGTATAATGTACTGAATTGGTTAAACAGGAATGTTTGTTTGAATAGTTCTATTTTGTGACTTTGTTTAGAACACTGGGCCCAGATAATGGAAAAGACCTCACAGCACATAGTGTCCTCCTGGCACAGAGCCATAGCTATTAGATGCACACAGCTCGAGTATTTGCAGTATCGAAAATACACTTTTAATCACGTTCATTCTGTTTTTGTCTTGTTGAGAATTCTGGATCCAGCGTTATGGCAAATCAACAGCAAAAATGGACCTTTTTTTTGTTGTTGTTGTTGTGAAACTTTTCAAGATGGCGGAGTGCGGAACGGTAATCAATGGTTGTACTTCTAAGAGTTCAGTCGATCACCGCTTTTCTCCTCACCAGTCTTGATCTCGGAATCCATCATTATAAGAGATTATTGCAGAAGATAAAATCCTTTGTAGCATATCTTTTCCAGGAGACAAAGGAGGGGATTGAATGTGTCTGAGATGTTGAATTATCTATGATTTTGTTCAGTCCAATCAAATATTTGGTCGATATTTTTGTCTTTAAAACATCTGGGTCCAGTCCGGCCTCTAATCTGTGTTGAAATGTTTTAGGTTTATTTGATGAAATTCGTTTTTGTGAGACTTGCGTCCAATTCTGGACCCAAAGGCATAGTAGATCAGTTAAAGCCGGGTGCCATAAGTTGTAGTAAACCAATTTTACTTTTCCCAAAGCTTCCAGTCATGTTTATAAGACAAAGTACATTCCTGTGGTAGGCAACTGGACAGATGACGACCACCGAACATAAGCTCAGCATTACAGCTGTTCTGGTATGGCCATTTCTTTTTTTTTTTTTTTCTCAATGTCGCGAATATCGTTTGTATTTTCCAACTGTAAATTATCATTATTATTATTATTATTTGTATTTGGTTTTTAATTTTTAAGGAGATCAGTCTGTGGGATATTAAAAGGGATTCGATAATCTTCGGAAACATGTAATTGTTATCTTTCTGAGCTGAGAGTAGGTGTTATATTACACCTCTCCATCTACTGAGAAAACAGTTCATGCTCCTCTTTTCTGTAAATCTAATCTAAAGTGTACATGTTTGAGGTGAGTTTAATAAATTAAAACACACTGTCAGGAAACAGAAATAATAAACAAAAACAAATAATGAAACAAGTAAATACATACAATAAAATCAAACTATTTTAATTAGTGAAAATGTATGTATGTATTTATGCAGAGAACTATATATATGCACCTCTGATCACATAACGCAATAGTGTCATGTTATTTTTTTTACCACGGTTGTGGACAGCTGAGATAACCACCACTACAGGAGGTTGAAAAGCGTATAAAAACCATAACCACCATAACGACAACAGCAACAACAACAATACCAGCAACTGCAACTCTAGCTACAGCAATGACCCGGGTGCTACTTTTGTCTCGTTGACTGTGCCTTATTTTCGAACTTGTTTTTTAAACTTTTTACCAATTTTGACCGAGCCCAAGGATCTCCCATGCATTCACTGTTGAAATACACGTGATTTCTCCGGTCGCCTCAGTTTGAAGAGCGCCCAATTTCATCGTGTCGTCTCTCAAAAAAAAAAAAAAAGATTTCAAAAGTGACGGGGCCGCACCGACTCAGTGAGTAATCGAGGACCAGCCAGTGTTATGGGAAAAAGTGAAAACGGTAGAATCGCGGTAATACCTGGTTTGACCAGCTGGTGAGTGACCCCTGCAATGTCCACTTCCTGTTCACAGGCAGTTGCTGCAGGCAGGCATGAACATCAACAGGTCCACGCTGAAGGGCACCTGCCTGCATGAGGCGGCCCTGGCCGGCAAGATCGAGGTGGTCAGACTTCTTCTGGATGTGAGTATTACTGCTGTCTCTATGTTGAGTGTCTTATTTCTTCTTGAACTCCAACAGTTGTCTTGCCCACTGCTCACTGCTCGCTTCTTTCTTTTGCCTTATCTCCATTTGTTCAGCTCATAACATTTGCCTCATGTATCAGTTTTGATTCTATTCACTTTGCTCTCTCTCTCTCTCTCTCTCTCTCTCTCTCCATTTCCCTGCTTCCATTCCTCCTTCCTTCATTTTGTCTGCCTGTCTGTCTGCCTATCTATCTGTCTGCCTACCTGTGTGTCTTTCCGTGTGTCTGTTTGTCTATCTGCCTACCTGTCTGCCTGCGTGTCTGTCTGCCAGTCTGTCTGGCTGTCTTTGTATCTGTCTGCCTGCCTGTCTGTCTATTTGTTTGCCTGTGTCTGTCTGTCTGTCTGTCTGGACTGCCTTCCAGTCTATCTGTCTGCCTGCCTGTCTGCCTGTCGATCTGTCTGTCTGCCTGTCTGCCTAACTGACTGTCTGCCTGCCTGCCTGTCTGTCTATCTGTTTACCCGTCTGTTTTCACGCCTGTCAATCTGTCTGTCCCGTGCTTTGTCTTGCCTGTCACACATTATAAATTTTGTCTTCAAATTCGGTCTTTCCCGTGTTGTGGTTTTTTCATAGGCTAGAGTTTATTTCTCTTAGTTGCTCTTTCTCTTCCTTCTCCTTTTTTTCTGTTTTGCTCCCCTGATTTGTCATTCTCCCTTTCCCTCTCTCTCTCTCTCTCTCTTTCGCATATTCCCTCATTTCTCATCCCCTATCTGATCTCGTCATTCCCCCCCCCCCCTCTCTCTCTCTCTCTCTCTCTTACTCCTCTTCTTCACTTCCTTCACTTTCACTTTTATTATTGTCCCTCTGATCCCTCAATTTTCCTTTCGCTTCTCTCTTTCTCTCTCTCTCTCACACATTTACAGACACAAAATGACAAGAATGAAGAATTGAGAACACACACACACACTCACACATTTACACACACACACACACACACACACACACACACACACAAAAAACGACAAGAGGAAGAATTGTGTGTGTGTGTCTGAGAGAG
>JBCAUA010051831.1:0-11598 GCA_038406235.1 Peronia verruculata
CCCCCCCCCCCCCCCCCCCCCCCCCCCCCTCCCCCCCCCCCACAACATCATAAAAGAAAAGAAGAAGACGAGAAACTAAAATGGAGATTAAATGAGCATGAAGAGAGAAAGATCGAAAAAAGAGGGAGAGAGAGAGAGAAAGTTGAAGATGACATGAGAAAAAGATGGGTGGCCGGGAGAGGAGGGAAAGGAGTAAAACTTCAAATGAAATGCAGAGAATGGGAATGTAGCCCAAACAGATAAGCCTACCGTATGTCGATAGAGAGAAAGATGGACAGAAGAGAGAGAGAGAGAGACGACTAGAGAGATAACAGCTAATAAAAAAAGAAGAGAGGACTTAACATCAAGCCAAAACGAACGAAAAAAAAAAAAAGAAGGGGACGGGGCGGGGGGGGGGGGAGATTCTGGGAGAATGGGAGAAGAACGTATAGGCTACTAAAGACAAAGCATGAAGAGTCGTAAGATTTTTTCCTCTCCTGCTATACCACCCTTTAACTCAAACAATCAACTCTTATCTCGCGCCACGGATCTGTAGCCAGGTCAAGCTGACCATTTTCGTGTTGTCAGCAACGATAGATCTACCGCTCAGCTGATCATTGGCACAGCTGTATCACCTCGCTCGGCACGCGGTGTGTAGATCTACTGTGCAATGTGTGACGTGATGTTTTGAAGCGTTTACAGGACACGCAGGAGTTTGACTGAGTCTTCGTCCCAAACTTGGACATAACAGACGCATGCATCATCTATGATGGGGGTAAAGTACGATAGACTTTAATCAATGTTAGTTCTAGGGATAGATCTAGATCTAGATAGATCTAGATCTAGATCTTTCAATGTCTGAGCGCGGAGCTAAGCGTTTCAGTTTCAGAGAACCAGATTTCCTCTGTTGTGTGTAGATTTAGATCTAGATCTAGATATCTAGATCTAAATCTAGATCTAGACTACATTGGACGATCTGTTAGGGTTAGATTCTGCTTGTGTAGGGCTGGAATTTGATTGCGGATGTTCGTATGTTTGTAAGTAGAGCCTAAATCAACATCTACTAGGCCTACCTACCAGATTCTAGATCGAGATCCAGCACTGTGTAACTCAACATGCCAGAACGATGTTATTCGGCCAGGTAGTCTTTTTTTAAGGTGTATTGCCTTTCGGAGCAAAGAAAGTGAGACTGTTTCGGCTTTTTGTGCTCTCCACTTGTATGACAATAGTTTACTATTATTTCTTCTAGATTAGACTGTCTAGACTAGATCTAGATCTAGATCTATCTAAATTTTGATTTTTAAAAAACTTTTTGCCAGGACAACAGGCTGTCCTCCCTACGTTTCATCCGATTTTTTAACTGCCAGGGGTTCTTTAATGTGCATAATGTAAACTGCCTCAGAAACATATTTGTCCTTATCTGAGAAGGCTAGACATCAGGCTTCCCCTACCAGAAGCCAGGGGATCATTGATTCATTAAAAAAAAAAAGCCAACAGGTTATACAATATAATTATTTTCTATTTCTCTAATTCTAATAGGATTCAAATCCGTAACAACATCATTGTAATTGAGAGGCAACACCTATTCATTTGGCCACAGTTCTCCTCCCCCCTTCTCCAACCCCCCTCAAATTGAAAGGTCTGTTTGTCTATAGCAGGTCTAAAAAAAAAAAAAAACAGTGTCAGGTGAACTGATTCAAGATGTCCAGTAGAATACAGACAACTGAATGAGGTATTTCGGCGCTTTTTCATTTGTTACTCCAGGATCCGTATATATATAGGGCCTACCATAATAGAACAACCCTGCTGGCTTAACTGCTGGGACCCTCGACCAGCGCAAGTCCACCCTAATGCTAACATGTAGGTCCGACGAGCTCGTGACGGTCCTCCCTAATGCTAACATGTATGAGACCCTCGACCAGCATAAGTCCACCCTAACGCTAACATATAGGTCCGACATGAGGGTGACAGACAGGCCTGGGGTAACAAACGAAAAAGCGCCGGTATTTCAAGGTTAGTCACATGATTGAGTCCGATTGCTCACATGGATGGGTTGTTTCCATGGTGAGGGCATGTCTGAATGCTCATCATTCATCAAGATCTGCAGGTCATGGCAGAGCCATGGACACAAATCAGCATGTGGGCGAAAATTCCTGTCATGTGACTGACCTCAAAATACTTCATGAGCATTTTTACTGGTGACACAATGAAAGGGGAGGGGGGTATGAAATTGTGCTGGCTCATCTTTCTGTTTTTGTAATCTTTGGTCGTGACTTTTTCGTCCGTCACTGTGTCCTCTTTCTCGTCTTTTTTGTCTCCACATTTTATTTTATATTTTGCTTCATATCTCACTCTCTCTCTCTCTCTCTCTCTCTCGCTCTTTCTCATCCACCATGCTGTTAAATATATTCCCCAGTCATTCCATTTTATCTTTCCTTTATAGTCTGTAGTCACAGTATGGGACAACAAGAGAAATGAGAGATTTATTGAGCCAGGAACGACATTTGTCAGTTACAATGAAAGCTCCACTTAGATCTTTAATACATGTACTTTACACATCTCCATAAACATACTACATTTACATGTCATTACATCTGTTCATATTTAAGAATATAAAATAACAAATTTCTGTTGTTTCAGGAAAATCTGAGGACAAGAGTCAGGTTCGCTGAGTTCAGCTGCAAGTGAGGCAGGTCCCACAGGAAGATTTTCACATATTGCAGTAATCATGACATCCCCACTTCATGGTAAGGTTGCCTTGGTAACGGGATCAAGTTCTGGTTTGGGAGAGGCTATTGCACTCCTAATGGCTGCCCGAGGAGCTACGGTGACCTTTCATGGGCGTGACACACAACGGTTGGAATCAGTTCTCGAAAAGGCGGTGGCGGTAAGTGGAGGGCAGCGGGACAGATTTTACATTGTGGAAGGAGACATCACCAAGCAATCTGTTCGGGGAGAGATTGTGGAGAAGACTGTGGCCAGATTTGGACGTTTGGACATTCTGGTGCTGAATGCTGGCGTGGCTGAGCCTAAGTGTCAGCTGGAGGAGGTGACGGAGGAAACATATGACTTTGTCATGGACACCAATGTGAAGGCTGTGTTTTTCTTGATACAGAAAGCCGTACCTCACCTGGGGCGGTCTAAAGGTGTCATCATCAATGTATCGTCTATGGTGAGCACATTGGTAGCAACACCTGCCATGGTATATCCAATGTCCAAGGCTGCCATTGACCACCTCACTCACTGCTTGGCTCTCAATCTGGGACCTAAGGGCATCCGCGTCAACTCAGTGAATCCATCATTTATCCAGACCAGGATCTGGCGGACGTTTGCAGGAGATGTGGAAAGACGGGCGCGGGAGTGGGGTGAGGCTGAGCGACTCCGCACACCACTGGACGTTGGGCGTGGTGCTGTGGTGGAGGATGTGGCCGAAGCTGTAGCTTTCCTGGCATCAGATGCTGCCTGTTTCATCACTGGGGAAAATATGAAGGTGGATGGAGGGAGGAGTTTGGCGGGCCCGTATGGTGACTGGCCCAAACCTATATAGAAAAACGGGAGATATAGAAAAACGGACCATGCAGTGGGGTGAGGCTGAGTGACTCCGCACACCACATTTTCAGAACTTTATACAGTTGAATTGGTAGGAGAAAATAAAAAATGAAGCATTGTACAAAGATAATGATTGATTGTTAAAAAATTATCTTATATATGATATGGGCATTCATAATTTGCTTGAAATCTCATTGAAGGGATGTAGGAAGTGTGATGATATACCATGAGCAGGCTGTGAAAATTGTCCCAGGCAAACACACATCTTAGCCAACAGAATAGTCATGTTGTAGCCACTTCTTGCCAACAGGGCAAAATGAGTTGGAAGTTGTGCTGTTCAGTTACGACTTGACGACATTTTTAACAATTTTCTGACTCAAGTATCAAATTTTTCTTTCTTTCAGGTAAATAAGGGTTACATTTCATTTCATGAAAAAAATTGAAATTTTATTATTTGAGTCGGTAAACAGTTAAAAACAGCTATAACTTGTAATGGCCCAGCGCAACTTCCAATCATTTGCCCTGGACACAAGACATATGTGCGCAGCAGTTTATGTATGCATTGCTGCCTTTAGTCAGTGGGAAGAAGCCGCTATTTAACATCATTTGTACTCCTCTGACCAATTTGTCTTGTTCCTATTGTTCACCAAGTGATCATTACTGTGTGCCCAGCAGCCTGTGCCAAATTTATGATTTATTTTTTTTTCTTTTGTGTGTGTATTTTGTTTGTTTTTTCTTTTAAACAAGTTATAATATTAGACAGAAGGGAAAAAAATTGGGTGTCTGTAATACATGTATTATAAACAGGAGGTGTGTAGAAAACCCAGTGTCACATTCCTGCCCTGTGCAGCAAAGCTTTGGTGATTTAACCACAACAGAATAGATAAAGATAAACTAAGGTTATAACCAAAAAAAAAAAAATGTGTAGAGATGATTTACATGTGGAGATGATTCCTTGGTGGTAATTCTGTCTCTAATACTTCAGTTGTGATATATCATACTTGGATTTGATGATTTGTGTGTTCTTTTTTTTCTGTGAAATTGTATGGTTGGTTATGGGTGAGTTTTACAAGTAATTAAACTGATGGTTGACGATGTGCAATTTTGCTGTTAGAACAAAATAATTGGAATGTTGCATCAAGTTACATGGCCACTAGTTTTGTTTTCTTTAGAAATATCAAATGTTGAAACTTTTATTGCATGCTGCCATATTGTTTACAAAGCATAAAACATCACTAGCTCACTAGCAAAAAGTAAGTGCCATGGCTGTACCCTCTGGGAGACAATGTTATGCGCTGAGGATAACTTCTGTAAATGTGCCAGAAATATACTAGCATGTACCCCAAAGTCTGTCAATATGAAGACAGATGAAGAATTATCATTATTATGTTCAGCTTCATGGAGATTATGGTGCTATTATTGTGCATTATTGTGTTTTCCATTTGTTCGCTGCTTTAGAAAATTGTAAATTCTCTGTCTAGGTACAATGTATAAAAACTGTTTAGACATTAAGAATGTTCATGAGTGTATGTAAAAGCCTGTCAAGTTTTTTTCATTTTCCTGAAGGTTGATTGTTTTATCGTAGCATCAGCAAAATTGTATATACTAAAGTTAATGGTTGTGTACTGTTTTATATAAAAGAACTGGAATTAAGCATCAAAATGGTGTAAATTCCAGTGATTTTGTATGAATTTTTGAAGTGGTTCATTACTCAGTTCTTTCACATGCCCATTTGATTTGAAGAAAATGATTCTCAGGACATTTTTGAATATATGTAAATAGCCATCTTATAATGAATCCACATCTCTGAAAACAGTTAGATCTGTTATCTGTGTGTTGTATTATATAGATTATGTGGAGGAGAAATTCAATTGGTCCCTTGTAATAAATTACTCAGATGTGGTCCTCCAGATTTGGCCTCTAACGGTGAATTTGTGTTGAAAACCTGACATTTTGAATGAATGTAAGTTTTGAATGGATGAGGAGAGAAGCTGGATTGTGGAGGTAAAATTTTGGGCATCTAAAGTTCCACACACTGAGTCATAAATGATGATCACATTTTCAGAAAGATTTTTTTTTTCTTGAGTAGCTAATATTATAAACAGGCGGACTGTAGAGAGCCTGTTTCGTTCCTGCCATGTGCAGTGAAGCTTTGAAAAACTTACCAACGTGAAAAAGATCATAAAAGAAAAAAAAATCTGGAGATAATTCATGTTGCCGGCTGTGTTGTCTAATACTCCAGCTGTGATGTTTGGGAACGTCCCACTAGTCGGAAGGTTCACATTTATGAGGACTGTTAACATTCATTTTTAGGTATAAAGTCAAAATATAAAACAATTAAACAGCACATTATCTTTTTGAATGAAAACAACTCAGTGTTTTTATGAAAATATTCTTCGATTTGGTTCCTACAGCAGTGAAAAATGAACGCATGCACGCACGCACACACATCCACACACACACATACAGGACCAAAATAAAAAACAAATCAAATTTATTATCCTTTGTTAATTAAAAAATTAAACGCAACATTGCCTTTTTGATTGAAAATGACTGATTTTTATTTATGGGAACATTCTTCGATGTGCTTCTCACAGCAGTGAAAAACGCATGCATGCACGCATGCAAACACACACACGTACACACTCACACAAAACAAAAATAAGATACCGGTACATTTAGTAATGTTTGTTCAGTCAAAAAAAAAAAAAAATAAGCACCATGTCTTATTGAATGAGCATGACTAAGTTTTAGTCCTTCGGACTAGTGAACCCTTCTCCTTATGGTAAGATCGGTAACAGGTGGCACGCACCTCCACTTTATCAGGTTCACTTGAATACAAAATCTTTATGTTATCAATAAACGATGATGAAAATTTTGTTTTTGCCCTCTGTCCAGGACAGTTTTGAAAGTTTTTTTTTTTTTTAATATATATAGTTTGGTAGACAATGAGGGCAGATGGAATTGATAACGCCTTCTAGCGAGTCCCCTGCGCAGTTAATATCAGCCGCAATTGTCTCAGTTTCCCTTGAAAGCTTGTGGCACTTAGCAACGTTATGCTAGTGAGGCGGCTCGCGTGCCGCGGGCCGTGAGCTCTACTGAATATGGACGAGACAAAAATCTAGATCTAGAAAGTAGAATATAGATCGATATTCAATACAATTTACTAATCTGTCATTCAGTAAAGCAATATATAAGATGTTACTATTTCAACTAAGTTATACTTACCTTGAATCTAGAGATCTAGGTCGAGCTCGGGATTCTGGAGTTAACACACTAGTCTAAGTTTGCCAAAGTCACCGGACGGAACGGGTAGAAAAACAAAACAAAACAAAAACGCGCTGTCGTCATTCCGTTAACAGTCATGTTGTAAGGATCCCTGATACTGAGTTTTTATTCCATGCCTTTTGTTGCCTTCGAAGTGAGGTTTAAGCAATTTTCCTCCTTTGAAATTGTCGTGTAAATGTAAACAATACAACGGTGGGCGGACGCGGACTATTAAAACTGCTTCTTTGCAATCAGCAATAAACGGACGCTCTCCCTCTCCCTCCCCTCCCCCCTCATGCCTCTTTCTAAACAAAAGCATCGTGATTCTATTTCCCTGCAACATTCTCCTAAATTCGTCATTCCTCAAAGGAATTGGTGGTGTGAGCTTCGTTTGATTTCATTGTTGATCGTCCATTGCACTACAGAAAGATAAGCGTGATTGCGATCAGATGGTGGTTTTTATAAGCTTTTCAACCTCCTATAGTGGTGGTTATCACAGCTGTCCACAACCGTGGTAAAAAAATAACATAACACTATTGTGTTATGTGTTTCAATTTGTTGACTAATTTGCGATCAGAGAGAGAGAGAGAGAGACTTTATATTCGATGTAGTAAATGCTCTGTAGACCTTCCGTGTGTGTTACACCCTTTGTGGCCGACAGGAGTAAAATGATTTTACGGTCGTCAAAGGCCTAATGTCAGATTTTATGATAAAAAGCTTGGCTCAAATTTCTGAATTTTAAAAAAATTAATGAAGTTGTGTTTTTTAATAATGAATCTGAGTCCAACTCCACTTATGTGCCAGCCACACCCCATTTTTTACTAATTTAGGTGACGAAATAGTGTGTATGTTCCATACGGGAGTTTTGATCTCAGTTTTCTTTTAATGTTCAGTGTTTAATTCCTGTACATCGTCTTTTCTGAAGAAGATGACTATTTCTGCGAGTCCTTTTGATAGGAACTAATTTGTGTTGCTCTTTTTAACATTATATCCAACTTTAAAACGAATATATCCAAATTGTAAAAATGGTGAAGTTTCTTGGTTCTCCTATAAAATTGGGAAAATGTGCCGAACAGACTTTTTTGACTCAGGTGACAAAATATATATTATGCTAACATATGTAAATGTAAAACACACTTGGAGACACACAGAGGCTCTCAATGTTCCACTGGCTTAAAGGGAAAGACAATTCATAAATGACGAATTCAGTCTATTTCTTTTTTTCAAAGCAAGAACAAAACAAAAAAGAGGGAAGGAAAAAAAAAATTAACCAACGAAATAACTAACCAACCAACGAAACAAAATAAAAAACAAACAAACAAACAAACAACAAAAAAAAACAAAAATAAATAAAAGGAAGTACAATAATAACAATTATAATAATAAGTTGGGGTTATATATCAACTGGTAAAAGAGGAACTGGAAAATGAAACTTTTCACAAAATAGTTAATTTAATTTCAACATTTCGTTTCAAGGTCCGGCTAAAATTTAAGCAACGGACATATATATATTTGAACATGTGATTTTGGGAAATATCCTCATAAAGGACCCGTATTATTTGGACTTTAGCTTCTCTTTCCGTAACAGACACAGATCCTATCTTATATATATTCAAATCCGACGACATGCCTCATATTAGAAACAGGGCAATAGAAAAGTCCCATATTTAAAATTAACAATTATTGTATACGTTTTTGAAAATAGTATTTATTCTAAGAAGCCGGTTTAATAACGCTCTTGTTCTGAGTTATGTCTATTCGTATGTGGACTAGGCCTGTGCATGACCGGCAATGTTTGTGACCGACGGTCCGGTTAACCAACTCCATGACTGCCGATCACAGGTTATTATATCGGTTAAATGTTTTCCTCTTTACCATGTGCGACGTCACACCAGTTATGGTTATGGCCTTGAGCTGAGGCTACAGCGATCAAAAGCACAAAAGCCGCCATCCATACTCAGCCTGAGTTCCGCTCATTTGACCCCTGACAGGGCAGTATGAAATGCAATATTTCACAACTTTGACCTTGCAGACCGATTGGCCGTCGAATGCTATTGCAGTTTGATACCAAACATTACCATATAACACTCATAAATTGAAAATTTTAATGAAATAAAAAGCAATGACAATCACTTCATAAGTAAGAATTCTGTAACAGTATACCACGTGTCAAACAGGGAGTGGGATGATGGGAGAGGGGGAAATTCAAAGCTTGCGCCGGGTGCCTCGAAGTCTATCATTCTCCTGGTTTTTATCCTGATAGAATCACAAGCCACAGTTAGAATGCAATTTTACCACAATGATATTGATTAATGTTCAAGAAATGACAGTGTAGACACAAATGGCAGTACACGTATGAAACGAATTTCCTCTTTCTCTTACTGGATAACAACTATCTAAAATGTAATTCACATGCACAGCACTGATTTCAAATCTGTAATCCGATTTTGTCCACAACCCCTCCCTGATTCGGTATAGCCAGTTGAAAGTTTGCCTAGTCCAGCCGTCCAGACCGGATATGCCATCGAAGTAACCGGAGACGATGCGTTTAGCTGAATCATGGGCCGACAGTCGGTGAAATTTTGTTGCAGCGGTAAGGGTGAAAAGTTAGAACGACTTAAAAGTCATTCACCCGACAAATTAAGTTTGGGGTGAATGACAATTGATGATAAAGGGAGATGTTGTACATTCTGTCGTTAGAACGATGTCGTTATAACGATTTCGGTAGAACGACTCCTCTGATGTGAACGCGCAATTAACCTCACTTCATGGTTGATCATGACCGACAACGTAACCGGTCACCAGTCATTAGATCATGACCGACAACGTAACCGGTCGCCAGTCATTATAACCGGTTAACAATTCATGGGTCCATGAATAGTATAACCTTTTATTATGACCGGTCATGCACTGACCTAATGTGGACTTTGCAAAGTATAAGACATTTTTTTTTCTTCAAGGCTTGAGTGAGTAGAACACTGATCATTTCATTAAAGTATTTATTTAGACGTTTCCAAATGCGTTCTGCAACTAATCACAACCATTGTTGAATAAATTGTGGATGTATAAATGGAAACATTATGGTACCACTATCGATTCATGGCCATTATCACCTGACTTTAAAATTTTGATTTTTTTTATCCTATTCCCCTGTAAAATTTTCAGAAGCGCTGTTGAGAATTCTGCTACGAGGCTATGTCACCTGTAATCAGATCAGGCCCAGACAAAGAAAACAACAATTTGTATCAACAGCATTTGAAATTTCCCGAGGACGACAGTTCGGAAGAGCATAATTATGTTATAACAAATTTGGGGAAGGAGTTGTTACATCCAAAGTTTTCAAATCAGCTGTTGGACATCTCTTTCAAGGCAAGGAATTTACTTTATTCTTTTATGTGAAAAAAAGAAAATATGAAATCACATGAGAAAAACTTGCTTTGTCCTTCTGAAAGAAAATTTTGCTGTGTCACATCTAAATGAAAGTCGGTTAGAATAAAAATTAATCATTATTCAATCATGAATAAGCCTACAGTAAACATTGTGAACCTATATCTTTGTTGGTATTTCTTTGTATGATGAAATAAACACCGAAGGTTGTTTATTGCTATCCTTATCATTGCTATCCTTATCATTTTGTGGCCAGCATTATTTTTCTGATTTTCGGACTTTTTTGTTGTCTATCATGTTTGCCACAGAGATAATTGATCTAGGCATAATGTTTGAGAAAAGAGGTGGACCTTTCCTTTTTCCTATCCTTGCTATTTGTATAGTTCACCTTCTCTGAAAGATAAAAAGTCGTCTGTTTCTTTCTCCCTCTTATATTATCCACTGATATCTACAAGAGGATCTGAATCTGCCGCATTCTTGCTCCTAGGCCTTTCAGTTACTAGAAGAGAACCAACGGCCTCCATGAGAGAGATACTTTTAAAAAAAATAGTCCTGCGATTTAAAGTGTAAGGCAAAGCGTGCGCACCTCGATGTTGATATTTTGGTTGATCAAACTGAATGTTACTCAAGGAAAGACGTATTTTGCACGCGCCATACTATCGAACGTACAATTCGGATCAAGTACAATCGCGAGTTTATTATTCAATTACTACCGCATTTGTAGAATAACGTCAAAGATAATAAGCCTTTCTCGGGTTTATGTACATAGAAACAAAGATCCATATGCAACAATGCTGTGTGCAAAATTTCAGATGGATCTGTTTTATAATATAGATTACATCCTGATAATATCCCCATAATGCGATATTCAACCACAACCCCCCCCCCCCCCTTTTCTAAACGAATATACACCTTTTTTTTAAATCCATTATATTCCTTTAGAGCCTTCTTTTGGTGAATGCAGTTCTTTCCCTACTAACCCCCAGATATGTCGTTGTCGATTTGGTTATAACTAAACAATGGAGTTATCTTCCAAAGAAAATGCACAATATGTTACCTCAATGCTATTAAACGTTATACAACTTCAATGTTATTTGCATGTTATCCCACATCTCATTACTTTATAGCACTTTGTACTGTTACATTTGGAGTTGAGTTAATCTTCCCTTGTGATGCTCCGGTAGACCTCGGTCTTGGAGTACATGTCACTTTATATTGGCACGTACAATGGCAAGATCAATGCTGCGCCGCCTTTGAAGAGTGGTCGAAGAACTGTCCATTTCTTTGACAGAGACTACTGATTTCTCGATGCTAATCCTTCTAATGGAAGTCCGGAGATGTTCTTCAGACATGGTGAAAAGCCAATACAGCCTAATGAGGAAGAAAAATGTCAGGCCCGTCGAATGGTTGAGGATG
>JBCAUA010051842.1:0-11598 GCA_038406235.1 Peronia verruculata
TGTGCAGTAACAGCAATTTTAGGTCTTCAAAATCAACTTTTTGACCCAAAAATGCATTCTATACTATCAATATGATCACAAAATAAAAATAACGATACAACGGAAAATCGACAATTTTGAAACTCAACATCGATTTTCACTGCCGACCTTGGCCTCAAAGCTAGTTGTTTTCGCATATGCCACAAAAAAGGAGTTCCTTTATTGTAGCTTAAAAAAGGAAGGTTAACACTGAAAACCTTGAGAGTCACACACTCCTCCCCTCCTCCCCTCAGAAACCTTTTCTCCGTTCTCGTGGCATTTTTCTTTCTTGCCTGTGATGAATTATAACAACGTTGCAATTGGGTTAGCTAATCTATTAATCATTTTGGTTTCGACGTCGTCTTTTACTTTTTTTTTTTTTTTTCTCGTAATAACTCACTCGGCCCGTACAAACGTGATTATTATGTCCACCTGCTGGCGGTGAAAGCGCCAAATCATAGTAATCTAATATATATATTATCTATATGATAGACAAAAATTGCCTTTGTAGATGGATAAATTAAATGCAGTGAAGGCTCATGGATAAGTGGACGGATAGAATATACAAATAGACAAATAAACTAATAAGATGTTACTAACTCATTCCTTCACTTTGCTATTTCGTTCTCTCAGGTTCGCTCGCACTTTGTTGTTGTTGTTGTTGTTTTTTTTTTCTCTAGTTCTATTTTTCATCCTCTCTTGCATTCCCCTCTGTCTCTGATTAATAACCTTCTAATTCCCTCCATCCATCACTCCCATTCTTACTCATTCATTTTTACTTCCTCCCCCACCCTTAGTCACTTGCATTTTTTTTATAACCTCACTTCTGGTAATGGGTCTCTCTGTAAAGAGTTGCCCAAAGTTTACACACAAAACATTGCAACCCTCTCCTAACATGAAAACTCACATTTTTTCAAGTGTCTCGCGTAATCAGAGAGGGCCCGGCGACAGTGATACTAGAATATCGTCGGGGTGAGCGGGTGGGCGACGTGTAAAATTGCATCTCAGAAAGGTCTTGACAAATGAGAAAAATTCAGACCTGTTCACATCATAAAAACAATCTCATCTGTCAGTATTTTCCGTCGGTCACGCTGCCAACCTCGAAATACGTCATTCAGATGACAAAGAGGAGGAATTAAATTATTCAGAGATATGTCCTCGGAAGGTGTTTAGGTGTTTCTTCCGGATGAGGAGATGATATATATATAAAGGAGATCGTTTCAATATCAGAAACGCCAAGGCGCTGGCTGTCATTTTAAGACGTTGCAGTAACGACTATGATCTGTCTAGTTTGGCTTTTTCAAACAACAGGATTTGTCAAAAACCTGTAAAAAGTAGGTATTCATGTCATGTTTTTCCCGCATCAGCTGTTCATTAAAAAAAACAAAACATTTATGCCAGTGAAACTGAAGTGAGAGATGTAACTATTATTGTATACTTCCTGATTATCTTGCAGGATTATCTCTGGCAAAGGTATATCAAGGATCTAAGAACCTAATTGATTCATATAATATGACCTTGCCATTGATAACCTTGCAAAGATTATGAGGACCTTCAGAATGACACCTAAGAGTTACAGCTTTCATTTCATTCGACGTTTAAGCTATGTGACTCTGGATTATTGTCTTAATACTTTTTCTCTCGTTGGGGAATTCAGATAAAGAAATTACATACTTAATTCTCTGCGCTTTTGAAGCAGCCTCTGAGAGTATTTTAAGAATTTGCAGACATATTATCCCGATCACAGTGACAGTTGTAGATTATGTTGTCGTCTCCATAGGGATGTAAGATATATATTCAGTAAACACGACGACCCTGAGGTATCCTTGGCAGTTTTTAAGCTTTAGATAACTGATGAAATGGATACATATGAAAACATCTAACATAATATGGGTTCAGTCATCGTCACAAAGTAGTTTTTCATATATCAAAGCTTTTATATTTTGTTCAGATGCTAAATGGTTCTAAGCTGTAAGGAAAAACGTGGCATTGAAGACATTAAATACCAAGCAGAGCTCTTTTAGTGCATACTGACAGCTGTACAAAAGGAAAAGCAATAGACCGATACTGTAACAATGATGGCTTCAGATTTTAGCTGACAATTTCAAATCTAAATGTACATGGCAATGATGGAAATTCTAACAAAATACTGACTTTTGTTTTCAAATTTAAATGGATATAGACTAACCAGGGATAGGAGGTCTATAATTGGAAAAATAAATCTACACTGGACTTCGGGGAAGCCTGTAAGTCGCAAAAGGCTCCACAAACCTCAGTCAAGAACCTGATGAGGGCGTCAAAGGCGACCGAATATTTGTGTACATTGCAATAAAATCCAGCGGTAAAGTGCTTCCACAAGAGAATCCGCTCTCTTTTTCATTTCTATTCATTTTGTATTTAATCAGTGATTTCTAACGTTATACAATCCCATTCACTGAACAATAATGCTTGTACAGTCATTCATCAATCAAAGAACTTGCAGTCTGAAAACCTGTTTCTCTTGAAGTAAACCTGGTGAATGACTGATCTGTGAACACGAAATTTTATGTCCACAGGTGGCACAATGGAACAGCTGTTAGTATCTGCCCTGATGTTATTGATCTTGCCATCGCTGTTTTCATCAGACAGTTTCTTTGTTGAGGTCACTAACTCACCATCTCTTCTTGACAGCCAGGAAGATATGTCCATAACATCGCCATTGCCGAATGCCCATAAGAATACCCCTAAACGTGATGAAGACCGCATTTTACAGGGAACGTCATTTTTTGATTCAACAGAAAAATTGTACTGCCTTTGTCCGACACCTAGAAACTGTACTCTCCAGGGTGGCTTTGCCAACTGTTCATTTGGGTGTCTCATATCTGTTCCTCAGAACCTCGCTGCTAACATTACTCAGCTGACCCTTCAATGCAATATGTTGAGGGGTCTACCCAATTTCACGTTCGCTAGGTACTCCGGGTTAGTGTTTCTAGACTTGTCATTCAACTCTATAGCATCACTGCAGAATGACACGTTTTATAACTTGTCAATGCTGAAAGAATTACGACTGTACTCGAATAAGTTAATATATACATCATTGGTCTATCCCACTCATGTGTTTCGTCCTCTTAAGTCATTGGTCTACCTTGACATTTCTAAAAATAACAAAGACATAGAGGGTGATATGCAGTATCCAGACCTGGCCCTTTCGTATTTGAGAAACCTGGAGTCACTTACCATGGATTGTCGACCGATGAAAAATGATTCGACTTTTGGGGATGGTTTTAAAAGTCTAACAAAACTGACATCTCTAAAGCTACAGGGAGGATTTCAATCTATATTTGCAACTATGTCACCATCAGGCTTACATAGCCACTCGTTTAAAAATGTGGAAACTCTAGAGAGTTTAACTTTGACAGACTGTGGCATACACGGTTATCTTGTGTCTGGCAAACCTTTCCACAATTTGAGAAAACTGCGGAAGTTAGACATATCTGGTAATCGAAATATAGGCATCGAATATTTACAACCCATATTTGACGGTCTGTATGGACTGGAACATTTGACTGAGCTCAACATTGGGTCTATAGTTAACCCATATTCTTTGCCTCATTGTTTGGGCGCAACTGTTTTTGAGAGATTTCCTCGACATTTGACCATTCTAGAAGCTTCCGGAAATAATTTAGCAGCTGTTGATGAGGAGAGTATGACCCACCTTCCTGTCAATTTGACCACCCTAGACCTGAGCCTCAATCAGTTCACTATTGGAGCTTTTCTGCAAAGGTTACCTCAACTGGAAAATTTGACCACTCTTTATCTGAATGGATTAAACTCGTGGCATGGTTTTCCTAAATTCTTTCCTTATTGTGAAGAGGGATCTTTGAAACCCAAAAGCTTCAACTGTACTGTGTTCAAGGACTATAAAGACGTCTTTTATATAGATCTTCCTCCGAAATTGGTCACTGTAGAAATGAATAATGCTGGACTGAGTTTTGACTGGACAAGTCTATTCGTCGATACGTTAAATTCATTGACATATCTGAGTGCATCAGGGAATCATTTCCCTAGTCTGATGGGACCTGTAGAGGGATTTTACTCCCTTAAATGTCTAAATTTGTCCATGTGTAGGGTACAAAAAATAAAAAGCGATTTTTTCAGAGAATTTCCTTCACTGGAGATTCTCAGGCTTGACTCGAATGATCTGGGAGATTTTCTATCCGACATCACACATGAAAATGTATTTAACCACCTGATCAACTTAAAAAGTTTGAATTTAACTAATAACGGCATAACTTTCTTGCCACTGGGACTTTTTAAAAATCTCGCTGATTTGACATACCTCTATCTGAGAAAAAATTTTCTTGCATCTTTTGATGTAGATCTAAACGGTATTGTTGCTCTTAGTAGTCTGGATTTAGCACACACCCATCTATTTACATTATCTGAAAAAATGCAAGCTTATTTTAATAAATTGATCAAGGATGATAAAGTGAATGTCACTATCTACATGGAAAATACACCCATCAGCTGCAAATGTCCCAATCTACAGTTCCTGCACTGGATGACCACATCCCAGGCATTTCCAAAACCCTTACTGAACTATTATTGTGACATTGTTTACTTTAAATTCCCGCCCATCAAAGACGACTATGAAGAAACCATGACTATCTTAAAAAAACAATGTGCATCCAATGCTCTTCTTCTTTTCTTTGCGGTCTCTGCTACATTAGCTCTCACTGCTCTCATCATTGGAGCTGTCGTATATCGATTCCGTTGGAACATCAGATATTTGTACTATGCAGTTTACTTGCGATTCAAGAAGAATTCCTATACACCAGAAAACGAACGCGAGTATGATGCTTTTATCTGTTACGCCTCTGAAGATGCTGAATTTGCTGAGGGCACCTTGGATAGAGAATTAAGTGATCGAGATCTGAGAATTTTCCTACATGGCCGGGATTTCAAAGCTGGAGACTATGTGAGTTCTAACATTGTCAACGCTGTCTGTTCTAGCAAGAAAACTGTGGTCCTTCTGACGGAAGCTCTACTGGACAGTTACTGGTGTGGCTATGAGATCGAGATGGCCAAGCTGGAAGGTATCAATACTGGACGTCCCGTACTCATCTTTGTCTTCCTGGAGGACATTCCCAAGAACAAGTTGAGCAGAGATCTCCTGCACAACATCAAGAACAACACCTATGTAGAGTACTCGAGCTCAGCCTCAGATCCAGATCAGATGAGAGTGTGGTGGGACAAACTGGCCAACGACATCAGAAGTTAGACTTTTTTATATCACCAGATATAATATAATACTAGCGGTTTCGTCATTTTTTTATGGACAAATGAGATAGACATTGAGAAAGTGAAAGAGAAAAGAATAAAATGATAGAGAGAAAGAAAGATAAAGAGAAAAAGAAATAAATAGGGAGTGTGTCACAGAGATTGACAGAGAAAGAGAGAGCAAGAGAGAGACAGAGAGAGAGAGACAGAGAGGGGACAGAATAAGATCGTAGAAAGAATAAACTATTAATATAATATGCCAGTCTGAAAAGTGTAAATTCGTTAGAAGTTTCGTGGATTGGGGAAGATATGAGAGCTACCAAGGCAGACATACATACACAGAATACTTTTTTTAGTCTCTCTTGAAGGTAAAAGTGTGTCTGAAACTCGTCACTGTCAGCTTTATATTTTATTCATCTGTTTATCTTATTCCATCACGTAATTAAATGAACAAAGTAATTCAGTGAATCCTCCTATGAGTGACTATTCTCTTTACCTATTGCTACGAATAAATCAATTGATATATTTCTCAGTACGTAGTAATTTGAATGGCAAAGCAACTTTGTATTATATTGATATTTATCGGACAAATACATGTCAATCAAGAATATTCAGTCGGTAGGTTGTGTTATATTTCTATTATTTCTTTTGTTCACATATTTTTTCTTACAGCGAAGAAAAAAAAATAGTGTTGTTTGAAAGGTGAATGATGAATGAAGGCAAACGTTTGAAGACTTGTTCGCGAATGACTTTTTTTTTTTTGCATCTCCCCTGCTCCCCCCCCCCCTTTTTTTTTGTGTAGAACTCTACCTGTCACATGGATTTGATTTTTTTTATCATGGCTATTTTTATTTTTTTTAACATTTTCTTTCGTTGAGCAAAAGATAAATGAGAAAACAAAAATGCAAGAGGAAAGAGAAAAATGGAAAGGAAAAGGACAGATGGAAAGAAAAAGGGGGTGGGGGTGGTGAATGGAGTCACCTGAACATTGCAAAATATCCATATCCATGCTGCATATTAATTACAATTATGAATATAATGTTGAAGAATTTGCTTAGTTTTGCGTTGGTTCTTAGCATTGCACAACTGTCATATTTACTTTCATACTATACTATCACAATGGACATTTATCATTGCTTTTTGTATTCTTAATATTTGATGTCTCTTAATCATTACCATCAATCATTAATCAACAGCGGTTTTATTGACGATGATGTACATGTTATTTGGTGGTTAAACCTCTGTTTCACATTAATGTTTTCTACACCAGAACAGCAGACTACCAACACAGGAAGAGCTCTAGAGTTAGTTTGTTTAACTGTAGTTTTAATAGTATTAATGTTGCATACTGTAAAAATATGTTGGTACGTTACAATATGCCTGGTCCCATGCCTGAAGACTAGGGTCTCGTAAAGTTGTACATACGCAAATATCAGTTTCTTTTCATTAACCTTAGCTCAGGTCTAAGCTTTGTTGTCTTTAATCAATATAACTCTCCCTGTATTTTTGACCTTTGCATATTCTATAAAGCTAGGATCTCCCAAAGTTGTACGGAAATTTTAAACTTTCGTTATATTAGCCTTCGCTCAGATCAAAGCTTTGTTATGTGACACATAGTAAAGATATCACTCACTGTAATGATATGTTGGTGTTGGCACGTTCTTCTGGGTCGGGCTCTCAAAGGACGGTGTCTCATAAAGTTGTACATAGTATCGTTAACTTAATGTTGCTTTATAAATAAGCTCTATTATATTGCAGTTAATTGACAGTTAGACTATAATGCGGAAAGAGCAAATGACAGTGTTTATAGAAGAAAGAAGTAAATGGAAACAGAGCTGGAGTCTGATAGTTCAAAAAGGTTACGTAAATATCTTTTTAATAGTCTTAAGTTGTGAAGGCTTTCTTGCTTCAATAAAATAAATAAATAAATAACTTTTTGGGATTTGTTTGTTTATTTGTTTGTTGTTTTTTGCTCTGTTCATTTGTATTTAACATCATCTATCGATCCATCCATCAACTCATTTAACCATTCATCTATCCATATGCACATCTAACCATCCATTAATCTATTAATCCACAGTGCATCCATCAGTCCATTCATCCATCGGTCTATCCATCCATCCATTCGTCCATTCATTAATTCATCCATCCATCAATCCTTCCATTTCTCAAACCCATCTATTTATCCATCCTTCCATCCACACATTATTTAATCTATCCATCTGTCCATGCATTTATAAATTTATCTATAACAATATGTTTACATTTATTCATTTCTTCTTAGCAGTGTCCAGTTTTTCACATTTCCAAAAGGATGTAAAATTTAAGCATACAAATCTTCACATAATCTGTCTGAAATGATGTTCACAATGCCAGTGTATTGGAGTTAAGCAAACAACAAAAATTAAATAACCAAACAGACAGTCAGTGCCCTGTCAATGTCTCTAATGACCAAAAAAAAAAATGCATTTGAGGCGGATGTGAAAAAAAAAAAAAAAACTCCTTTTGTAATTAATAATTTTGGCCTCTTAAAGAAGAGAGAGGCGGATGTGAATCAAAGAACACCAGGCATTACATGTGAAATCTGATATCACCATATTCAACTACAAGTATTCGCTGTGAAACAATTACATAACAGGAATCCTGTTTCTGTCTTTGGTTATCAAAAGCGTGAGAAATGTATAATCGGAAAATGGTGCTTTGAAGAGATAATTGCTGAATCATATCCTATGATCTTCCACTCATTAATTTCCTGGAACTCTGGCTGACAGTGTGTGCAGTCATTCACACATTCACTCCACCTCTGATTCACTCACTGACTCTTACACAATCACTTATTCACACACACACACCTCTAATACTGCTTCATTCAATCACCTCTTTGCTAAATCACCCACTCACTCACTCATTCGCTCACTCACTCACTCACTCACTCACTCACTCACTCACTTACTCACTCACTCATTCACTCACTCACTTACTCACTCACTCATTTATTTACTCAATGGCTCACTGTTTCACTCACTCGCTCATTCACTAACTCATTCACTAACACACTTACTCTCTCACTTTCTCGAGTACCGTGGCGACTTTGTTTGGTTTCGTTTTGCTAATTATAATTTTTATCATACCCGATTTCGTTTTATTTTGTAACCACAAGTATCCCCGGAGATGGCTGATAAATGTATTTTTAAAAAAAAACCTAAAGTTATTGGAAACTCACCTCCAGCTTCTTCGTCAACGTCTACAACAAGTAGTGCCGGGGTACACACAGGTCGGTTGTCGTTGATGTCAGTGAAGGTAAGCGTTAGATTAGTGGTGTTGATGCCCTTGCTTGTTTCCGCTGTTAATACACACAGAGAGAAAATAGGGGTGGGGAGGGAGGAGGCGGCGAGAGAGAGAGAGAGACTAACAGAATTTTGTATTAGTATCTTTTATTTTTGCTGTAAACAAGAGAAGGTTTAGCTCTTACAAGTCTTCGGCATTAAAATTTTACATTGGGTAATACCTTTAGCTCAACATTTAAAACAGGTTGTTCTCTGCTTTGCTATCTACAAAGAAAAAATGTATCAACGTTAATCAATATTTACTGTCACAGTCAAATAGCCTATCAAAGAGTGCGCTATCCGTTATCTTTTGATAGTTTTTTTGCTATGAGGAAAGAAAACATTTTGCACTAAAGCAGATTATGGGCACGCTGGCTAATCTATGATGTTACCAAAGAGAGAATCTGTCACTGAACCGGTTAAGTTAGTCTTTGCCCGTCTGCCGTTTCACCGAAGTAGACCTTTATGAAGGAAGCTGGGATAGGAGCTTTTGCTCATCATCTTTCTTGGCTATCAAAGGGCGGAATATGTTGAGGAAAACTCTACGTGGGACTCGGAGATTGACATTTGAAAATTTGATTATGTCCATGAAGACTCGGATTCAACCACAAGTTTTTGTTGGTCGAAACTACTTTCGCGCATCAGTCACTGCCCTCGTCAATCAGTTTCTTTCCGGAAATTTGTCCGGTTACCACTGACTACTTTCCTAGCTGCAAATTTCCCCATTCTCAAAAAATCTCGGCTGTCGGCAAAATCTTCCGACAAAACGCATCCGAGATTACGGGTCGGCCAGCCCTGAAGTCTCTAAGCTCTTACCCTTCCCTATCCAACTTGGAGTCGTAGTGGATGGCGTATTCCTTTCCATGAGATCCAGGTTTATCTTGTAATACACCTCATCTACATCTCCCCGAACACCTGCATCGTCAGTCATGGTGGGGCGAAATCTCAAGCCACGGCCGGACGTCGACGCTGGAACCAGCACCGCCTTGCCTGTTTCAACCCGTCACCCAGCCGCGATCAAGATCCTGGCTCAAAGTTGTCTTGTCGTGCACCACCGGCATCAAACCCGATAGTGATTCCTTTTGCATGGAACTACCACACTGTTTAGGCCTCCCTGTGTGCTAGCGACACATAATAATAAATGTCGGTGTGGAAAACTATGGACGCATTTTGTCTCCACCCTTTTTCCTGCCAGCTTAGTGCCGATCTTATTCCACGACATTCCGCTTCTTCACGACTTTCTGTTGCCATGCTTGGAAGCTGTTTTCGCAATGGATCCACTGGGACTCAACGCATGTGACAACAAACAAGGCTGTTCTATTTCCCACCGATCGGTCACTGATATGGGACACCATCTGCAGAGACACCCATTACGCCTCTCCGATCACCAGCTTAGCGACTCACTTGCATCGTACACTGAACGTACCGATGTGACTTACGTCGCTTTAATGTTCAGGTCTCTCACAGACCGACATAGATTTCAGCCGATCACGGTGAAAACGTCAGGCATCTGAGAGGATATTCGTCACTATTGTGTGTGTGTGTATGTGTGTGTGTGCGCGCGTGTGTGTGTGTGTGTGTTTTAAAATTATTTTTAAGGGGCCTGGGAATGAAGATCCCAAAAAGTACAGGCAAAAGGAGGGAGACAGATCGTCTCTTTCAGCTGGTTTCGGTCGCTGGAGTGAGAAGAAACTCATGTTACTTCAAGCTGCTGCATTCTTTCTCTCCACGCAGATCTGGAATTTCAATCTGGAATTTCGAGAAAGTCTGGAAGCGATTGAAGCTTACCGGCAGCTATTTAAATAACTGAAAATTTCCCTGCCGGCTACCGTACGAATTTCTGACCCGGAGTCCGACCGTCCAACCAGTTGATGACCGACACCATGGATTATTAGCAGTGATGTAATTCCTCTAAAAGCTTAGCTAAAGTACAACATTGTCACGGAATTTTATCAAGCAATACTAATGTTAAATAATTTTAAAAAATGGAAGTGTGCAAACAATATTAGCGCAAAAATTTTTAAGTGTATATTAATTTTAATCGAGCGGTCAAGTGTTTATACGTACCGGTAATACGAGATCCACTCATAAAGTCAAGAACAAACAAGAAGGAGAAGCGCAACTTGTTTCGGCAGCCTTACAAGTTCAGTCTGCCTCTTGATAGCCTAATTCTCTTGATTTTCATTTCATTTAATTTTATTAATCAGATTATCAATTTATCACTCATTTATTTAACAGTTTCTTAATTATTAAATTATAAGTTATTTATTTTTGCACTTATTTATTGTTTGTTGGTTGACTGATTGATTGACTGGTCCATTGATTGATAGAATGGTTGAAGGATGGATGGATACATTGATGGATGAATGGATGGATGGATGGATGGATGGATGGATGGATGGATGGATGGATGGATGGATGAATGGAATCTATGCCGTTTCAGTACTTTATGGGGACAACTTCAAGGAATGTGATCTAGGTTGCAACAGAAAATTGTACTATTCAAAGCCTATAGAGGCCTTCATAAAGATAAATGGAAACGAAAATGACCTTACCTTGCAGAGTTGGCATGAAAACACTTTGTTGCCCGCCATCAATGTCAACTGGGGTGTTCAGGCGAATTACACCCGTGTTTGAATCAATGGAAAAGATGCCGGCGTCAGTCCCTGAAACGAAGTCAATTGCATTTAGCTGTAGTAGCAAATGCTGGTATGTATTCATTGACGGCATAAACAAATTGATAAACACAACATCCATGTCGATAAAATAGACATTTTAATAAATCGGCATTTAAGCACACAGACTAACACATGGCAAGTGAACAGGTATTCAGATAAATAGATAGACGGACAGACAGTGTCAGTAAAGCAGCCAGGCAGGCTGAATAGATAGATAGATAGATAGATAGATAGATAGATAGAAAGACAGACAGACAGACAGACAGACAGATAGATAGATAGATAGATAGATAGATAGATAGATAGATAGATAGATA
>JBCAUA010051853.1:0-11597 GCA_038406235.1 Peronia verruculata
TATCTATCTATCTATCTATCTATCTATCTATCTATCTATCTATCTATCTATCTATCTATCTATCTATCTATTTGTTGGTCCTAGTGTATTGTGTATATTTTTCCCATGCCCAATGTCCTTACTCTTAAATCTGGCATTTGATTCATTCTCATTTACCCTCATGTTCAGTGGTATTCATAGTGTGGACTATTCAGTTCTCTCCGTTCTCAAGTTCAATGTCCTTAACTCTCCAAGTCCGTACAAGTCCATGCTCATCTTCACTCAAATTCAGCGTCGTTTTTAACACTTTGTATTCTTGTATCCACAGTTAGCTATTCCTATTCATGTTACTATTATATTTTCATATTCAGTGCTACTCAGTGTCATATTCAATGCTCTTTGTTCTCGAGTTCAGTTTTATCCATTGTCACCGTTCGTTTTTATCTACTAAACCTCTATCGTTCTATTTGATCCCCAGTTCTTTTACTTCTCATTTGCAGTATCATTTAATGCCATAGGTCTTATGTTTCATGTTCATTTTTATTCAGTGATATCTTAAATATCCTCCGATCCCTTGTTCGGTGGTTTGAATTCTCGTTGCTGTTTTCATCGTCTTGTTTGGTATCACATGATGTTTTCACGTTTTCACTTCACATGTTCTGTTCAAGATGTGTTCATTTTCATGTTCATTGTTATTAACTATCCTCCAATCTCTTGTTTACCATTGTTCATATTTATGGAATTATCTCAGAAAACAACACGATTAAACCTGGCGCTCAGCAAATCGGGATCGCATTGCTATATTGCCAGCAGCAAGAAAATGTTCATGTCTTATTTAATCTCACCTTCAGTTTTATTCAATGTATTATTTAATTATTTCCAATCTTATGTTCATCATCTTAATTTATCTTCATGGGTCTGACTGTTCTCCCGGGCTTTTTCAATAATTCTCCAATCAAATGTTATATGTTTTCGATTGTATTTGTGACAAATGGGTTAACTCACACACGACTGTTTTTAAGAAAACCTGGGTCAAAAACTTTCACCCCTGAACATTCCAATGTGTTGGTGATTTTTCATAAGGATTTCATTCTAATTGAAATAAAGTTAACACCGTTCACCTGTGACAATATGGAAAAATGTGACATTTCAAAAACATATGGCATAGCCCACTGGCTTTGTAAATGGGCCAAACAATATATGTTGCAGCCCCAGTGCCAGACATACATTATAGATCTCTATACATGTAGAAATAGCGGCATGAAATCTCCATGTCCAGCCTAGTATAGCCAGCACTGGTGCTGCCGCTATCACGATTTGTTCCGCTAAATTTAGCCACCTCTCTTTTATACCACCGGCTTATCCGCCATTGGTCAGAAGTTCGGTGACGTCGGACCATTCATATTATTATTTTTTTTTTTCTCCGTCGTTCCCTTCGCTTCGCCTATCTGCCCAAGTGCGAAATAAGCGCGGGCATTATTCTTCGCACAAATCCTTCAGATTCTTAGGCATTGTCTGACGGGAACTGTCATCCCCTTTCCACCCCACCCACGATACCCCAAACCGTACCCGACGTGGCCTTCTTGTCTTGTGTCCTTTTCCCTGTATTCTAATCCTCCCCCCCCCCCCCCAAACCGCCCCTGTTGCCATATTCTCTGGCCTACTGTGGCAGAACGCCTTTTCCTCCTGAATTTCTATTTTCAAAAGATTGAGATAGAGATCTATGATCATTTGTTTAATATCATAAAATGGTGAACCAAAGGCAGCCTTTAAGGAATGAAGTTATGTAAAAGGAAGTTTTTTTACTTGTGTGGAAAGCTGTATCTTTTTTAGAAGTAGAAAAAAAAAATGCATCGAGGACGAAAACGAAAGGCGTTTTGCTAAAGAAAGTTAGTTCTGGCCGTCCAAAACCTTGCCCGGCCAGATCTTTCAGTTTTGTAACAAGTGATAGGGTCTATGTGATTCAATAGACGGCATGGAGTCTGAGGAAGCCCTCTTTGAAAACATTGTAAGAGACGGAGGAAGCGGCACTGGAGGCTTTGATGTCAAGATCCTGCTGGTCCCAGGGGCTTGATCCGGCTATTTGATTGTTGTGGTATCTGGCGTTTAACCATCACCACCTGGATCTAAAACCCCTCGATCTTTTGACATCTCGCTATCTTTTCTTTTGTGTTCATCTTACCATAGAATCTGGTTTCATAAACCGGTGAAAACTGTTTTTGAATAGACTGAAATATTGTTTTTCTTTACTTAAAAAACGAAAAAAGGGCGTGTCCAAGTTGGGATGAAAAAAAAAAAAAAAAGAATAATAAGAAGAAAGAGGTTAGTGACGTAGAAAGGGCCTTGGTGTAACAGTGATGTAAACAGGGAGTAAATGAATAATAACTACGAAAATGAATAACAATAATGACAATGTAATGTGTCATATAGATGTTGTTATTATTATCATTATTGGTGAAAAGTTAGATTAAAAATAAGGAGAGGGAGAGGGGAGGGGAAGGGGGGATCTGTAAGAGTTTCACCGTCTTATTGCAGTTATTGTGAGTACTCTAACCATGCCCTTGGCATGATGCTCCTTCTGTTGCTGCAATTCGGCTTCACACGACTCACACCCGCGCAGACTGATTTACATGCTCTGGCCACCCTTATTACATGTGAGGTGGCTCTTCTCAGAGTTGTGTGAGCGCTTTCTTCACATAGAACAGAATCGTTTTCATCAGCCATTCATTTGAGCACAGGAAGAGGATGGTGGAGAGAGAGAGAGAGAGAGAGAGAGAGAGAGAAAGAGAGAGAGAGAGAAGGGGGAGAGAGAGAGAGAGAGAGAGTAGAGTAGAGGGAGAGAGTAGGAGAGACCAAAATGGGTAAAATTTGGTAAAAATGTGGTAAAATTATTATTTTGCTCCTAAACCGCTGTCGTAATAGATCTAACAGCACTTGTTTATAGTAACATTAGAACAATAATAATACTGAGGATAGTGCTAAAGATTACTGTCTTGAGAAATTAGATATAAACTAGAAGAGAACCCACCGCCTTCGTGGGGATTTTTAAATATAACCCTGCGACTTAAAGTGTCTGGCAAAGGTGCGCACCTCTATATTGATATTTTGGTTGATTAAACTGAGTGTTACTCAAAGAAAACATATTTTGGATACCTCATACTATCGAACGTACAATTCGGATCAATCACCCTCGTGAGTTTATTATTCAATTATTATCGCATTTATAGAATAACGTCAAAAATAATACGTTTTTATTTGGGGGGGGGGGAGGGGCGAGGGGTTATGTTATGAGAAACACAGATCCATAATGCAACAATGTTGTATGCCAAATTTCACATGGATCAATTCAGCAGTTTTCGAGTCCATAAGGCTATTGTGGGTTTTCTTACAAGTTTTAATATAAATATATTAACATACTGATCTGCATCTGGGAGAAATCATACCTAGGTACAATAAGTATGAAAACTGGTCCTAAATTTTTCAGTTGGAATCGAATAAGTAAACATGAGACAGGGTCCCTTTCAGCAAAAGACACGGACCATCGTTTGAAAACACAGAATAATATCACATTCAACTGGTCTGCAGCTTTTTTTACGGATTGAAATTCACAACATTAGCACTTGAACTACTACTGATGGGAGGGGAGAGTAGGAAGATATAATTTTAAAATACAGACAATAAACGTGCAATAAATGGAACAAATAGTTTAGGAATTGAAAGCCGAGGAAATACACAAGCATAGTTAAAATGTTATCTAGTACTAAATGTTCTACGTTTTCCCGCGTCAATTAGAATTAATCTGACACCGATGCTTTCAAAAGCTTGGTAATATATAGGCCACAGAGGGAGATGAGATGTCAAAATGACATCAAAGAGTTGGCTAAGACGGGTATCTTTTGAAAAATATCAGCTCTAAATATGAGTCCATCACCATGACAAAACAACCCGGCAGTTCCAGTATGTCAGCCAGCTCAAGGACCATGACGTCAAATCAGAGTTTACAAAACTGTTGATGAAACAGAGAATTTAGTTAAGGTATACAGTTTAAGTAACAAATGGTGTAGCTTGGAACATCTATGGAGGCAGCTCTCATATATGCTGGCTTGGGTTGTGACATACTAGACTATAGCTGGTTCCCCTTTTCTCTCTGATTTTATCAACCCGTCTTCTTAAAGATATTCTATTTTATTTCTATTGCTCCCTGGGATGTGTCTTGGCTTAGTCGTTGGGCCTTTAACCACGGTCGTGACATTGATTTTTATTAGTACCATTTATGTTATTATTATTGTTGTTGTTTTTGCTGTTAGTATTATTTTGCTCTAGCAGTGGTCATGAGTTCTTAATTAATAGGGCGCCTGTCTCATGAATGGTGTCCCCTACTGATCCACAGCGCTGGAGACATGGTATGTGATGCCCAGAATTTTACGAAAGCAGTGCATCTCCATGACCTAAATTCCCTTCCATAATTAATTCAGCCGACAAAGTCCATGTAATTCAGCGGAAAGTGCCCATGTTTCATATGCTTACATGAAAATGCAAAAGACCAATGCATCAATTTCCATACCGATCTGATTCTGCCGAAGGCTGCAGAAGTTTGACCCATCCTGGACATGGTCTCCACTATTATAGACTCTTCGTCTGAGATAACTGCTCTGGGTGACTGGATTTGGATGACTGCATGACTGGATTTGGATGACTGCATCCAGTTATTTGTATGCATTTCAACAGCATGTCTGAAAGGATTATTAGAAGTAGTAGTGTTTATTTGGAGGCAGACACCCAAAAGATGGGTTGCACTTGGAGGCAGCTGGAACGTCTGGCCCGGGACCGGGATGCCGGAGAGCTCTTGTCGCTGGCCTATGTCCCAGGGGGGATTCCAGACGAACGTGAAGTGAAGTGAAGTATTTATTTATTAATTGAGACAATAGGGTGCTCATACAAGAGAAAAAAAGAGGAAGTGACACCTCGTAGCACCATATGTCAGGGACATTAAGGCAACCCCAGATATGATGGCCACAGTCATCTACAACATTCCTACTGCTGCTGTCGTCATGGTGAGATGAGGGAAGTTGGGCCTATTGGGGAACAATAAGAGAATAATTACATGAAATGAGTATAATGAATAAAATGAAAACGTGAAATGACATAACAAAATATAATAAAATATAGGAAAAGGTTGCTTCATGATAATAATGATTTGGCAGAATTTTTACCATCACAATCAAGTTATAGGTTTTTGTGGTATTTGTTTTTCTTGCATCGTTTTGCTAGCTGCCGGTCTGACAGTTCTATTATATTTTTTTATAAAATAATAATGATGGCTATAATCATCATACGAAAAAATAGGTTAAAATTAAGATGACTGTCCACCGGCAACTAGTCAAACACAGCAAAAATAAATAAATAAATAAATAAATAAATAAATGAATAAATAAATAAATATGAAAGTGGAAAAACAGTATGAAGAATTTTGAATTGCGTTAATAAAATAAACTAATATCGCTAGTCAAATTTTCAAGACCGCTAAGGTCTTCGTCGGAGCAATAATTAAAACATGTAAAATGTAAATAGGGTATTGCTGTATACGAAAGGAAATGTCAGTTAAATGCTTTGTTTACTGATTAGGAGAGGCTTTTCAAAGCGGTTTAAAAAGGAAATAAAAAAGTACATTTTTAGAGTAATTAGATCTGGTGATGTTTATGATAATGTACCAAAAGAGTTTTAAAAAATGACCAGTATCATCATTTTATTCACTTTTCAGTATATCTTTCTTCAAATTGTTCTTTGTTATTTTTTCTTTTAGTATACTGAGTCACTTGAAGGTAGACAGTCCGTGCTAATTTTAAGATTTTTTCTATTAAAGGAAATACAGATGATCCTAATAATTAATTGAGTAACTAAAGGATTGAATGAGTTTGATAGATTTTGTAGATTGATTGACTGTGTTTTTGTTTGATCGATCGATTGGTTGAGTGATTGGTTGAGTGATTGATTGACTGGCTGATTTAGTGATATGATTGTTTAACTATGATTGATTGGTTGATTGATTGATTGATTGGTTGATTGATTGATTGATTGATTGATTGATTGATTGACTAGACATGAAGAGATTCAGAAACTAACAATTCTAAAATTTATGTCAACTCCAGTAATATATTACTTCTGCCTACGTATTGTTGCTTTATATTATACTCTTAATATCTTGTATTAAACGACTGTTTGGCAAATCTGTCTATAATTTTAAAATACTTCTATAAAATCATGTTCATCATATCTTGTTAATGATTATCGAATCCTGAAACAAATACCTAGCAATACGTAAAGTATGCCATCTCTTCATCAAAAAGGCCCGAGGAACAAACATATTAGAACATTTAGGTATCATTCTGAACTCTTAGACCCAGTGAGTGGCGCTTGGTACAGTGAACACAATAACACTGACTTTGACTCCCTTGCAAATTTTACCACTAGAAACTGATGAAATTAGAATTTTATGGCAAATTGCATTTTTATATGCATTTTTAAAAGTGAATTTGTACCTAGAACATGCACAGTTAATAGCAGCGTAACTTAAATGTTAAGATTCATAAAATAGTACAGTATAATTACAAGCCAGGACCCCTGCCTAGGCTCTGAGAATGAGCGACAAGCGAGAGGTATGAAATCCAGCCAAGGGAAGGCAATGATTAGTGGTCTTTGACGTGCTAAACATCTCAGCAACTTCCATGCCATAGGGATAGCAGAATGAATGTTCAAAATAATGGCTTTAGTAATGAAAGGGTTAATTTTCAATCATTATCACCTTGAAGTTCTGTTTTCTTTGTCTTAATTCTCTTCCATGTTCCCTTTTCCCTTTTTTCTATTATTGTGGTTGTTTATTTCGTTGCTTCTTTCATTTACATCATTTTCATCGTCACCATTATTTTATACAAATGCCATACAATTTAAGACAGTTTGTGTACCGGCTCTCAGAACACTAAAGTGAGCCCACAGCCATCTTAGAACTGGAAATATTGAAATGGTGGGATTGACCAAATTTTCCAGCTCATTAGTCCTTCACCGAAACAACCCGAGCTGTGAAACAGTCCTGTCCTAATGAACTTCATAGCACAGAATAGTAAGACACAGGAATGGACAGGATCGTCCCGAGAAAGTCTGTCGTAATGAGGTACCAGCCAAAGTGTCCAGTGTAGTTTCAAATCCTGTCCCGACCGCAGATACAAATCGCTTCTGCCAGCTTGCCTCAATTTTGCGGTCATCATCATTTTAGAGAGATATCTTGAACTACAAGAAAGAGTCTATCAAATAATAAATAACCCAATAGGTTTTTAGATAACGACAACAACAACGACAACAACAACAACAACAACAACAAGATGAAAATCTGTGAAATTATCGGAGCACCAAGTTATTCAGTTTCCTTGATACTTTATATTATCATTGTCATCGTTGTAATCATTGATTTGTAATTCATAAGGTCTGAAGACAGTTTAACTAATGACAGCCTATTATAAAGCCGAATTTGCATGTCCGCACACATCTATTTCGACAGCCATAAGAAGCATAGACATCACATGAAGGATTCCACTTATTGAAGACAATACGGACCAGTGCAGTTCCAACTGACTTATGCAAAGAAAGCTCTAGAATACTCTTTCGCTGCAAAGGAATAGCTTGGGGAAGGGGCCAGGGAAGGAAAAGGAGTAGAAGCGGTTGGGGGGGGGGGAGGGTGGGTAAGTCAAGAGAGAGAGAGAAAGAAAATGAGAAGGGACGAAGGGAACAATGTCTAGTGTTTCTGGAGGGGATAAAAGAAAGACTGTTGTCGTTCTTGTAGATAAAACAGAACTAATACACTCAATATGTCCTACGTTTTATTAATCGTTTGTCTTTTTCTGACATATCAAGTGACTTCGAAATCGTTTTGAATATTTGTTTTTAGACCACACCAGGGCAAGGGAAAGTATTAATTTACCTTTAGATCTATGTACAGAACATACCGAATGCTAACAAAAATTTACGTAAATGTCATCAAAACCTTGACCTAGTCTGTGGAGCAGTTTGGTGCCAGTGAAGTACATGCGACTTTCTGGGAACAGGATAATATAGGACAAGACAGAATCCTCCCCGAACAGTCTGTCTTGGTGACGAAGCCTACCAACCAAAGAATTCAGTGTAATTTAAAATTCTTTCAGGAACATAGACACAATTTGCCCCGGCCAGTTTGCCCAATGTTGCCGTCAGTTTTAACGAAAATTTCCAACATTCAAACAATTACTTCCTATTTCACCTTCCTGCTATCTCAGGTGTTTATGCGCATTGAGCTATTTTTTTTTTTTTCAGTCAGCCAAGTACAAGAGGTATAGGACAAGCATTGCAAAGAAGGAAAAATCAATTTTTTCTGTAGTAATTTGAAACACATGATGCAAAAAAAAAAAAAAGAAAAATTATGAAAAAAATTATCACAATAAGGAAAAACATTTTCATGATGTGGTGAGTTTTTCAGAATTTTTTCCATGTTTCACATAACCAGCAAAATAGTGATTTAATCCTTCTTTACAATGCTTGTGTTATACCTGTTGTACTTAGCAAAGGGAAGAAATTTAGATGACGGTCAAAATGACTCATTATCTTAATACTATTGCTATTCTCATCGTCTTGCTTATCAAGATCGATAATTATTTTATACAACTGTCTAAAATTGAAGCCAAACTGTCTACCGACAACTAACTCAGTACATCGCTAAAGAAACAAAGACCCAATCTGTTTTTAAAAAAATGAATAAGTATCAATAACAAGATCAATGACACAGAACTGGCTTGAACCTCAAGATGGGGAATGCCAGTCAACAAGTGGGTAAAAACGTTAAACTAACCAAAGAACAACATTTTAATATAACATTTTTGCCAAGAGTTCATTTGCAGAAGCTCAAGAAAATCTCGGGCGCGGCGTTATTTCCGAATCTCTTCCGATTGTTGACATAATCATCAGTCTCATCATCTTTGCATTTCTATTATCTTGTTTGTCCAAACAAAACCTGGTCAGCTGGTATCAAAATAATATGATTACACATAAAAATCTTCTCAAACCTGCTTAACAGCATTTTTTTTACACGTGTCAAATTTCCAAAATTAATGATTTATTATTCAGTAGAGAGAAAATCGTCTTTATCTTCGTCACTTTTCTTTCATACTATGTTATTTCGTTAACTGCATTAATATCATTCTGATGTGGATATGGTACATGTTGAAATTCTGCTTCATTTTTTTTTTTTTTTTAATTCTGCTTCCTTTTTTTTACCATTTCCCAGCATTTGTTACTAGAGAGGCACAGAGCATCATCTGGCAGTTTTTATTTGTTTACCGACTTAAGCAGCTTTCAAGTGCCGGGTAATAAAAACAATCCTGAGCACACTAGAAACGCAATCGACCGGCTTCTCATTCTCAATGCAAGACACCGCCCTAATTTCTACTTTTAAGACAATTTTATCCGAATAAAAGGTAAGCCATTTTTGCTGAAACGTCTACATGTCGGCCTTTTAAAGTCTCAACCGCCGTAACCCTTATGTTAACTGTAACCCGTACCCTAACCCTATATCTTACACTTTATCTAAACCCAATCGCACAGCCACTGATGCCAGTTGATCTGGTGATCTGATCACCCCTCTGGAATCTAGAATCTAGATCAAGAATTAGACAGCTTAATCTAATGTCCCGAATCAAATCAAACGATGCAGTTTGATGTTCGAAAAGGAAATAACCAGATCGCAATAGACGCATAAGTGTATTTAACTACATGTTCGCAAAAATCAGTGGGATACAACAGCTAGTAAAGACATGGATTTGTAAGCTAACTTCGGAAAAACTATTGTTTAGAACATAACAAAACATGCTAACATAGGAAACGTGAGGCAGCCCTGCAATAAATATACCTACTTTTAAAAGACCAAATATTAAAATCTGAGGAGAGTATTTATAAGCCAAATCGAAAGTGGTGAGACAAAGAGAGATAAGAAACGATGAGATGGAAGGAAAGTTTCCCATTTTTGGTTTTGAAGCAAACTTTGTCTACAACTGATGTGAAAATGGTACAGGAAAACGTACATCCATGCACAGATACAAAACTCAGTCAGGTAAACTGAAAATGAGCATATGAGCACTAATAGTCAAGACACAAGACACAATAGTCAAGACACGAGACATCTCCTACAGGAGATTCAGACTAAAATGTTATCAACTACAGAGGAAAAGAACTCAAAAGCTGTGGGCATTAATGACGATTGTGGAACAGATAACTCAGAGAAACACGGTTTGCAACACAGGATACTGGGGAAGAGAGAAAAATTCCCGTGTTATACGAACAAATGAGATCTGAGAGATTACAACAGAACAGCGCAATGTGAAGAAAATGACGAGGAAGAGGAAGAGGAAGCATAGAAGCAGAAAAATAAAAAGAAAAGAAAGAAGAAGAAACAGTGGAGGAGGAGGAGGGAGAAGAAGAAAAAGAAAAAGGCGGAGAAGAAAAAGAAGAAGCGGAAGAAAAAGAAAAGGAGAAGAAGAAGAAGAAAAAGAAGAAGAAGAAGAAGAAGTAGATGAAAATATACGATGAAGAAAAAGAAAAAAAAAAAGAAAAGAAAAGGGGGAAGAAGAGAGAAGAAGAAAAAGAAAGAGGGCGGAGAAAGGAGAGCTGAGTGATCTCCATTTTATGGGCCAGTCTGCCTTCTGACCCTTTCTACCCCTTCCCCTCCCCGACCCCGACCCCAGCCCTCCCCACCCTTGTCAGCAGTCTGCAGTACAAGAGGCATTATTTACTTACTCTCCCTGATTCGACAGCAGGAAGCTCTAAAAAGCTCTTGACAGCTCTAAGCGCCTGATATTCTGCTGGCTCCTCTTTCTTTCATTGTTTTTCTTTTTTTTTCTTTTCATTCTCTCTTTCTTTCATTTAATTTTCTTTCTTCCTTTCTCTCTCCTTCTCTCTTCCTGTCTTCTTGTATATCTTTCTTTTTCTCCTCTTCTCTGTTTTTACTCCTTTCTTTCCCTCATTCTTTCTTTTTAACTCTATTCCTCTCTGTCTCCCATTCTTTTTGTCTTTAACGCTTTCTTTCAGTCATTCTTTCTATCTTTATCTCTTTCTTTCATCATTTATCTTTCTTTTCTCTCTCTTTGTTAAGTTCTCTCTTTTTTCTCTTGCCTTTCTTAGTTCACTTTTTTTTTTTTTCTTTTTATTTATCTTTGTTTTTTCATTTTTTCTTCTTCCATTTTTTTTTATTCCTACGTTCCTTCTTCTCTGACACTCCTTTTCTTTTTTTTTCTCTCTCTCTCTGTCTTTGTGTCTTTCTTCCTTTCTTTCACTCCCTCTATCCCTCAGTAATTCCTTCTTTTCTCTTTTTCTTTCTATCCTCTGTTTCCTCTGATTCATCATTTCTCTCTTTCCTCCTTCAGCAAGATTACAAGATTGCGACATTTTTATTAAAAAGAAAGAAAGAAAAGAAAAGAAAGAAAGAAAGAAAGAAAGAAAGAGAAAGAAAGAAAGAAAGCAAGAAAGAGAGAAAGAAAGAAAGAAAGAAAGAAAGAAAGAAAGAAAGAAAGAAAGAAAGAAAAGAAAGAAAGAAAGAAAGAAAG
>JBCAUA010051864.1:0-11597 GCA_038406235.1 Peronia verruculata
AAGAACAAGACGAAGAAGGAGTGGGAGGAGGACAAGAAGAAGAAGAGAGAACAAGAAGAAGAAGGAGAAGAAGGAAAGGAAGAAAAGGAAAAAGAAGGAGAAGAAGAAGGAGAAGAAGAAGAGGACAAAAGGAGAAGAAGAAGAAGGAGACGGAAGAGAAGAAGAAGAAGAAGAAGAAGAAGAAGAGGAAGAGGAAGAAGAAGAAGAAAGAGGAGGAGGAGGAGGAAGAAGAGGAAGAAGAAGAAGAGGAGGAAGAAGAAGAAGAGGATTGTGCGGCAAAAAAAAAAAAACAATTTATAAAACAGCAGGAAGAGCGATAACGACAAAATTTTGAAGTGTCAAATTCTCCAGGTCACAATGTGTTCCTCAGCCATCCAGGTGTGCCCTGCCTGTAGATAAAAAAATGAATAACTTCTCTAGCCCTTTCATGACTTCAGTTGGCCCGGATGGAGGCGCTCACAGTTTAGTTCAGGAGGTTGATAACTTTATCTTATAATCCACTTACATAAACCGACTGTGATACTGTGGACATACAGGAAATGATACCGCCCGATGAGCAAGACTTTTGCTGATCCTGTGATGATATTTTGAACGATAAAAATTGGCACTCTCCCGGCATGTTTTACTGTGTATTCTAAACATTTTGTTGTCAATTGTCAGTTTGACTGTGAGTCAGCTGTTCTTGTATTTGAAAAATATGTGTTACGTACACAATGAATATAATGATTTATGTTGCAAGACTACCACCTTATCCATAATATAAATTTTGCAACATAACCTACAATAGGCCTATGGACTTGAAAACTATTGAATGGATCCATTTGAAATTTGGCACACAACATTGTTCCATGAAAAAAAAAAAAAAATTATTATCTTGGACGTTATTCTAAAAATGAGATAATAGTTGAACAATTAACTCGCGAGGCTGCTTGATCTGAATTGTACGTTCGATAGTGTGACGCGTTCCAAACACGTTTTTCTTCGAGTAATATTCAGTTCAAAAACGTTCAACCCTTATATCAATATGGAGGTGTGCACACTTGCTATGCAGTTTAACGTCCAGGGCTATATCTACAGATTATCCAACTGAGGCCGTGGGTTCTCTTCTAGTCCGATAATTATATTATCTAAATATAGACATTTTTCTTTTCAAATCCATTTTCTCTATCTGTGTTTGAAAAACAGCAAGCAAATTCTATATCCTGATCCAAGGCTAGGATGTACGTTCTCTGATTTTGGACGCTCTCGCATATAGATTGTTTCACAGGCAAAGCTTTGGATCATTTTTTTTTTTTTTTTTGTGCTCATTCTATTAAAGATATTGAACAAATAAACAAACAAACAAAAATGTGTGCATTTTTCTTGCAACATCGAAAAATAAAATGTGGTCGTTGAGATTTGGTGCCCTACCGCATGGTTTACCAATTATAATTTTCTGCAACAGGCGCTCCTCGTGTTGAACTTTTCATCCGTGACAAACTGGCTATGAGTCATGATGGATTCTCATAACAGTACGGGATTCTTCTCGGTCAGAAATACGCTTTTTTCTTTTACCTCTTTGCACCGCTTGTTGTCAATGCAGACTTACAAACTGGCTAAGACACAATTCATATCTTCATGTGGTTTACTGTATTAAGCTTGTAGCGATTTTATCACTGTTAGCCTGTTGCTGTACTGGTACTTCTCAATGAAACCAAAATTATGGCTGTCCTTTGGTTGTTAAAGGTCATGTTTTTTTCACAGGTCTCTGCCGATTTCAGAAACTTTACTAAGCCTTCGGTAAACATCGTTAAACTTTATTCTCGTGTAATCGTTTGTTGTTCTTAACTTCTTCTCCCATAAATCTATGCCAACGGGCTGCTTTGTACAACTTCTCTTGTGTTTATAGGCAAATATTCAGATAATAAAGTGAGAAAGAACGAGTTGCGTTTGTCTTTTAAGACGTGGTGAGTCCATACATCACAACGGAAACTTCATGGCGTTTAAAAGTCACAGGAAACAGAAAATCCTTTGACGTTTACCATGTGACAGTTTGTAGATGGAGGAAGTGCTGCCATTTCTTGCTCGTGAATCCCACCTTCATGTAGTCCATTAACAAAACCATCAAATGTATCTTTACGTCTCTGACCTATAAATGAACCATCTGGCGCGAGTCTTACCTGGCGGCAGCTAAAAATTCTGGAATGTCTCAAACAATCCAGGTGTTTTGTTTGATGTTGCTGGCATGAAAGATTTCTGGGCCAGGAACAGTGTATGGGAATATGAACTCAGACTGGTGACCGCATGGAAATTAACCCTTTCATGCTGTAGCACTCATGTTCGTTCATTCCTTTGTCATCTTAATACTTTCTGTAAGTTATTTTTACAGCCGGCCATTTATAATTATTGCTTTGAGAATCTTTTGTTCCGGCTTAGCGAAGGCTGGAGTAACCAAACTACATAAGCTTGCAACAGCTTTCCAAATTTATGGTCTTTACAGTTGCAGCAGCTGAGATTTTTTAATTTTTATAATGAGTCCAGTATGATACCATTGCTGCTGATGTTGTTTGCTCTTCTTGGTGTAACTTTTGCCCAACACAACCCCCCTAATATTCCATTAAATCATGTCAAGATTATAAGTAACAACTGTGGCGATCCCATTTAGACAATTGTCCATCATGTCTACAATAACAAGCCAAACTATGTGCTTGGGTTGCATTACATTATATACTAGCTGGGTACCCCACGGCCTCCGTGAGAGGATTTTTAAAATATATAGTCCTGCGACTTAAATTTTTTGGCCAGCATGCGCACCTCGATGCTGATATTTGGTTTATTCAACTGAATAATACTCAAAGAAAACGTGTTTTGAACGCGTCATGTGTCTCGCACGGAAGTGTTGGCGGACAAAATGAATGATAGTTCGGCTTTAAAAAAATAAATTAAAACAACTCTGTAAATTCAAACAAAATAAAGAGTAGCCTATAACACAATTGGGTAACAGTTGCCCACATGTGTAATTTTATTTGAATTTTAAATGCCTTCCGATTCCGACTTTATTGGACCATAAGATAAGTGCCACGCACCCTGATCGCTCTTATTATAGAGATATCTGAAAGCATCTCTCAACTTATGCTAGTGTGCCATGTTGGGACCGTGTATACGCTGTTAGTATTGAAAAATATTCGATATGTGCGATTATAACACACTTTGGTTCCGTAAAGACTACCAAGACCTTCTCTGTGCTATTTTAATTCTTATTCTTCTTTCTATTACACAAACTAATAACGTAGCTGTGTCACATCCAGTGTGTACAAACACTCCAATCTGTTCACTGTCATTGACACGGGAAACAAAATGCAAGGGATCGGTGACAACTTGTTGTCGGGTCTCGTGGTGGGACGGTAACAAACATCAGTGAGTGTTCTATTTTTAGCAGTGGGTACAAACACTCCGCCTGGAATTTCCTGGTTTTGCTTAGTCGAATATGAACTGTTGACTTGGTATTGTTCACACTGAAAAGGTATGACTGCTATATTAAAAGCTGTTGACTTATACGTATCATAGTCTCGCCATTCTGAATGCCCAGTCATTATGTCAAAATTTCTAACAGGAACTTATATTCCCAGGGAACATTTACCTCAGTGTTAACTGGTTTGTTACGATTCAGTGTTCAAAGCGCGGACACCTTGCTAAAGTTTATTGCCCTTCCTAGCTGTCCCCTCCTCCCCATTCTCCCCCCGTCGGATTCAACCATTCCACTTTAAAATATTCCTTTTCTCATAGTAGTTTCTGTGCCTCAGCTACCCCACCCCCCTCCCCGGCACCCATTCTTTGTTCTACTACTTTCATTTTCGACAGCTGTTGACAGTATGATAATATGCCAAATCCTATGCAGATCTCAAAACTCATCACCTCTGCATGGAAGCAGTTGCCCCACTGGACAGGACCACAAACATTTTAATGAAGCGCCCATCTCTGCCAAATTACGGTCATTTTATTCCCCCGAAAACTGCGAATGGTCCCCAAACCTGGACGACCTTGAGAACGACTAGAATTCTCACAAAAATCTTAATTGCTGGCACGCAGCGGGGGGTTTCGAATCTTTTATTTTATTTCTGTGCAAAGTTTATACGGCTTGTACACTGCATCGGACATAACGCTTTCGAGGTGGAGTAGCCTTTGAATTTTGACGTGACCTGTGTAAAGATTCACTCTGCTGCCCTTTGAGGGAAAGAGGGCTGGACTGAATTGCGGGGAGGTCGGGCAAAGAAGGAGGGGGGCGGGGGCGGAAGGCGGTGAGGTAGAGATTTCTAGTAGAAAGTGGGGGGAGAGGGGTAGGGTGGGTGTTTATGATGAGAAAATTTCATGCCAAACCAGGTTAAAAAAAAACAACAAAACAAAACAGAAAACAAAATAAAAGCGTGGAAGCGTTTATGTCAGCGGGGGCCTGGAATGGTAAAAAGATTTTATGCATACCTCACAACGCGCGGCCTGAATGAGTTTTATGTTCGAGATTGACAGATTTGTATATTTGCCCCCGCCCTGCCCAGAGCTGGAAGTGGCGAGCGACTGACTATAAACATTGAGTATGTGTGTCGCTGTGTGCAGTCTAATATTATAGACATAAATGAATCTTTCTGTATTTTTTTTTTTCTACACTTTGTCGTGTCGACAATATTTGTCACTGACACGTCTAAAACTGTTTCAGACAAACAATTTCCACATACGCTCAGCTTTTTTTTTTCTTTGCAAACTGCGTGTTATTTAAAATGGATAATATTCCTGGGAAGTGAATCTGGTCCCAGTAAGATCCAGAAGATTCATAGATTTTGAATAAGAGCGTCAGTCTAGAAGACACTGTTTTTCTCATCTCTATATAATTCATAATCAAGATTAACTTGCTTGGTCGGTTGATTGTTCAGCTGCGAGAAAATTGGAGAAAAGGCTGTTCATTTGGTGAACTTGCTGCAAGTAAAGCTACCCGTTAAGACCAGAAGAGATGAAAAAAAAACAAACAAACAAAAAACACCACCAATTCTGCTGTTTTAAATTATTTGAAGTCTCAACAAACGTATGTATTACCAAGTTATGTCCCTGAAGTAATGATAAAGCATTGAATACTGTTTCGTTTTCTTCATCTTAAACTGAAGATATAGACTACTTAATGATACTCAGTTTGAAATAATTACGAGTTTTTAGATCCATTTATTTGTTGCAGATCATTTGATGGATTCCAGCTGTATATTTGACAATGTACAGCTTTTCATAATAATATGGGCACTGTTGGAAGAACGGCAGGATTACGTCAAGCCTATCATGACCTGGCAACGTTTTCTTCCAGCTTTGGGGACACACAGCCTTTTCAAGTAACTTTATCATGCAAGTGATTTAGGAACGTTTCTTTTTTTTTTTTGGCTTTCTTAGAAAAATGAAACTGTCTCAAACTTTTAAAAATTGTTTCCATCTTTGTATTAGACCGGCGGAAAAATATCGTACTGAGCGCGATAAGGAAGCCCGCTGTATTTTGCGCTGTATATATATATATATATATATATATGTTTTGCGCGTAAGAAGTAGGTTGTATCCATGTAGTCACATAACGAGCCGGACGGAGTCGGGGCGAGGATGGGGGCGGGAGTGGGGGCAGGGATGGGGGCGGGGAGGGAAGAGAAGGTCTGTTTCCCTGCAATTCTCCGCAAACGGATGCTCCCAAAATTGCGTCCTTGCGTGTGCAAGCCAATACAGAATACATTAAAATTTTTGTTTTGCCTTCATGTGGTGAAACTTTTGTATAACTTGCTATGGTTCCCCAGTATATACCTGCCCACTTACTTAACTTGTGTATAATGAGGTGTGTGGAGATGAGATTAACCCCTGTTTTCAAAACGTACACTATGTTCTTATCACACCGGAGTGCACGTTTTGAAACTGTGCTGATGATGTTGGAGGTTGGTTATGCTTTTTATAAGCTGTTCAACCTCCTGTAGTGGTGGTTATCTCAGCTGGCCACAACCGTGGTAAAAAAAATAACATGACATTGTATTATGTGATCATGGCGGTTACCCGTGATGCATGTGTCTTATATTTCATGCCTCCGAAATTGTTTGTTTTTCTTAACCCTTTCAGTCCTAAAAAGGTAGGATTATGTCGGGGTCGGCCATAGGTGGCTGCCTGTTTTTTTGTTGGTTTTTTTTTTTTTTGTGAGACTATATATGGGTAGAAGTTTGGAATTTGGAAATTTTGCCATGACAGCCGTACTCCGTCTATTCTTCATCGATTTTGGACTGCCAAGGGTTACCTAACGTGTGTAACGCACAAACGGGACCTCCGACATAATACTCACTCTTATACGAGAAGGCTAGACCGACCTAGAGGAAGCCAGGGCACCGTTGAAGCCTATCTTAGAGCCGTTTCAGTGTCCTGGGAAGCATATTTATTATGGCCACTACATCTTCTGTTTGTCAGAAATAAAAGTGTCTTGACCCTTGATGTGACAGACAGTGCACTACTGTGCTCGAAAACATCAGAAATGGCCTAACTTGTGCTCTCATTAGGCCGTGAGAGTTTCATTTTAGCGGTTTTGGTGACGTTTTTCGCTGGTTTCCTGGTGTGGTCAACGTCTCCAGTGGTTAGCCAGTGTCCATTTCAGACGCTGGCGTTCCTCATATTTCTGGCTGAGATCATAGTCAAGTCTTTTCTGCACCATTTGCCCTTACAAAGCGAAAGTTTGTCGATCTATCATTGGATACGGAGCCCCAAGTGAGCCAGGAACTGCATGTCAGAGGTATGACCATCCTCTCATGGCCTTGGAATGGACATATCAACTTGTTTATACCATTTTGTACTTTCGTAAAAGGCATAACTTTCAAAAACAAACAAAAGTCCAAAAACTAATTTTTTTGAAGCAAAAAACAATTTCAAGCGGGGAGAGGAGGAGAAGAGGGCGGGGCTGAGTATGTAGATCTACCATCCCGTTTTATATAGATATATTTACCGAGGTCTGACTACCACTGATGACCATTTCTCATGGCCTAGCCACAGATAACAAAGTTCGAATCGTAGTATAGTTTATGGCTGGGGATGTACCTCACGGACACCTTTCTCTCGGCCACCTGTGTGGATCTTTGACATTTATTGCCCAGCTCTGGGATAGACCTCAGTCTTACATATAAACGCTGACCAGCGATAAACAGCCAACAGTACTTTTAGTCCCAAGTCAAGATGGTGTGATTTCACTCTGAGCAGCGAATACCTGGCAATGTATCTTCGTTAAGTCTAGTTTGACACTCTGGAACTATTTGGTCTGTTTTTCTTTCTTTTGCTCTGCTCTCATTCCTTGAGCTTTCTCCCCCTCTGTAAATCTCTAGATCTGGTCAGATCGTATGCTTAAAAAAAAAAAAAAAAGATTTGTTCGTGTGTACTACATAGAGGCATGTTTGATTATCCCAATCTGTATACCCATTTTGATGTTCTATTAATTATAACGCATAAACGCATCGTCCGTTCAGCATCTTTTGCTCTCCGTTCCTCGAGCTTTCTCCTCGTCTACAAAACTGCAGATCTGGCCAGATCGTATGCAAAAAAAAAAAAAAAGATTTGTTCGTGTTTGCTATATAAAGGCATATTAATTGATTATCCCAGTTTGTATAGCCATTTTGGTTCCATTATAACGCCTAAACGCATCGTCCCTTCAGCATCACGTTATATATATCTATACTTTGACCAGCCTTTTAACGTGTTAAGTGTACCCACTGTATACCCACGGCGTAGCTGTCATCATACTGATGTGCCGTGAAACCCCAACACAAACAAACAAACAAGCAAAACTACATAAAGGCAGTGAATAGTTCTTTCAATATTGGTTTATCTTTGTTGTTCCATTCACTGATTCATTCATTCAGCCAGTCCTTTGTTTGGCATTGGTTGTTCCTTTCATTTCTCCAAGTTCCACTCATTTTACACATATCTCTAATCTATACCCATGACTTAATGTAATAGTTTGTAAAACTGATACTTTATTAATTCTTTCTTTATTCCTATTCTTTCTTGCTTGCGTTCTTTAATTATTTATTCTTTCTTTTTCTTACTCTTTTTTATCTTGTTCTTTCTTTTTTATTTCATAATTCCTTTTCTCATTCATTCCAACATTAATTAATTCATTCATTCATCCAAGTATTTATTTGTTATTTTTCATTCATTCGTTTATTCATCCTCCCACTTATTCATTCATTCATGCATTCACATGCTTCACTTTCCCCATCTGCTTTGTTTTAATTCCATCTCCTTTATCGCTCTCTCTCTCTCCGAGTTCCCTCCCTCCTTCACAGAGAATCTTCCTCGACCCCCAAGACGTGACCCCCTGTCATGTCTCGTGTTTACCCTCGATTGTCACTGGCAATTTCCTGCACTCAGCCTGATAACATGCACGTGAGAACCAACTTAATGCGCTTGTGAGATTTTTAACCACGCTGCTGCCGATACGGGAACTTATCTCCTTATCGCTTAATGGGTTCCTCGTTTGCGAATAAGCGATAGCCTTGCCCTACATGCATGTCAGTCAAAGAATTCTTTCGGTGCCTTGACCTCTTTAGATTGAATAAGTTACTTAGCGTTATGATGAACTCGGTACTTGTACTTCGTTCCCTTATCTTTATATTTCCACCTTTCCATTCTATATGATGATCTTTCTGTCTTTCCTTTCAGACTTCCCTTCCTCGGTCTTTTATTTTTTTCAATTTTTCTTTCGTCCCCTTCCACCTTTTTTCTTTCTTTCCTGATTTTTTTGTTTGTTTGTTTCTTTCCTCCATTTATTTATTTATTCATTCATTCATTCATTCATGCACTCATTCATTCATTTAACCCCTATTGAAAGTGAAATATCTGTGTGGCTTCTTCTAACATGTGTATTCTCATTGAATGAAACTACCAGTAGCTAGATTTTGCAGTTTATAACGTTTTCTTTACATTGTGGTGTTCAAAAGGTCTATCATTTACCTATGGCAGTGGTTTGAAGAGGTGTAAAAAGTACATGTACTAATTTTTCACTCTTTGAACTTTTAATTAAAAGTTGAGTCCATGATTCTTAATGATAAAACTGAATTTGTCATTAGTTTCACGTATTTATAACCAGCTGTTAGGTATGACGTTAACAATTGACTGAGGTCCTAAGCAAGTCAAGTGTCAAAGCGTATCTCCAGAAACGTATCTCCTAATCGCCCAAATACAGTTGTTCCCAACGTTTTAGCACTCGTAGTCCCCTATCCTTAAACTTGAAATCCATGCGACCCCCTAGATATCAGCAGCTCTCTTACATTTTATTCTCTATGATAGAGAGAGGAAAAGAACCACTGAAATAAAACCAACACCAAAAAAAAAAAGTAGGTAAGAGCATAAAAGAATGTTTTTCAGAAATTAACATTAATTACATTCCAAGCCATTTCTAGGAATCTATCGGCTGGGGGTCCCTGGTCAAATGGACTCTACGTTTGCAAATAAGCGATAGCCTTGTCCTTCTTGCATATCGATCAATTAAAACCAGGCATCTTTAAGTGGAAGAGAGACCAGGGCACCAAAGGGAAGACTGCTATTTTGGAATGTTCCACAAGATGACAATTGTGCACTTAATTAATATGACGAGACTGGCCTTTACAGGAATAGTTTCCCCATAGATCTGTGTTCTTTGTTTTCAAGCTTATGTCTGATATGTCTTGTTTTTTTTTCTCTTATTCTTTCCTTCCTTCCTTCCTTCCTTCCTTCCTTCCTTCCTTCCTTCCTTCCTTCCTTCCTTCCTTCCTTCTTTCCTTCCTTCCTTCCTTCATAATTATTTTGTGTTCGTTCATAGTTTTATTGTTGTAAGTGTAAATCTTTTTTTTATTTCATGTTATTTTTAAATTTTATTTTATTTTATTTCACTTTATTTCACTTAATTTTATTTTATACAAGTTTATTCCATTTGCTCATATTTTGTGTTATGTTGATGTCCTTTGATTTTATTTTATTTAATGTTATAAGGTTGGCAATCTTGGCTGGTTTTCGCATAAAAATAGTAATTTTTAAGAATTCTTATTTCATTTATTTATCTATTCTAGAATGTCTCATGATAGCGATACATGACATATCAAATGGATATTAGGAAGAAAATTGAGAAAAAGAAGGAAACAAAAACAACAACAATGGAGATATAATAAATATGACATTAACCACAAAAGATAGAGTTTCAATAATGAACATAATTAATCAGAAAGATTGGACTCAGGAGGCAACGAGAAAATTCAGCAATGCCCTGGCTTGTCCAGACATTTTGTTTTGAAAGATGCCACATGCCCTTCAAAAGTTGAAAAGTTAAAAGTACACGATGTTTGCAGGTATAAGTTTTACCCTAGGGGCTTCTGAAAAGTACATTGAATCTTCTAGGTAACAAAGAAATAATGGGAAAAGGTCTGATAATTCTCAGGTAACTTCTGTCATTTCGCTCGACATGAACCTTTTTGTGGTCCAAAACTCCTTTACATTGTTCGAATAAGATTGCTCAATTCGACAGGCGGTCAATAATGAACCCTCCAGTTGTGTAAGGACCACACCAGGTTCTGAGTGAATTACGTCCCCTAACAGGAAGTGGTGAGATCATAGCTAAAAATAATTACACGTTACTCTTTCAATCTTTTCTCTGTTTCCTCTCTCAGTCTTGTGAAAATGGAAGGTTATATTCCATGATATAACGACTTCCATATAGCTCAAGGTGGCCCCATTGTTATGCAATATTTCATAAGAAATAAGTGGAGCGGAAACTTTTAATTGTCAACATTTTAGGTCTTACAAAACAATTGATTAAAAATGTGAATCTGTGAATAAAGAACAATAACGCGTTTAGTTTCGTATCCACCTCAACGTGTGAGTAAACAAAGTACACTACAGATTTAGCATAATAAAAACGACGGCGAGTGTAAAGATACACGATAATTATATGAGCATCGTTTGATAAAAGGATGTATTCAGAGAGAAAGAGGAAGTTCGCTGCTTTAGATTGAACAGAGACATATTACTATTGTCTTTATATTCACATCATCATAGTTTGCTTTATTCATGGTATTCAGGGCTGGTGGTTAGGAATTGCGGGGTCCAATTAGATAATGGGAGATCGTTTGGCAGATTATCTGCCCTTTCCAAAAGAGGGATTTGTGTAAAGGGAGATCATTTTGAACAGACTTTTACTTCCCTTTGTCAGACGAAAGATGTGTTGAGCAAGTAGTGTGAAGAGGAAAAAATCCTTTTACTACTTGCCATTCGTAAAACAACTTGATAAAAATGTAACAGTAACAAGACAACATTCTCTTTACATGGTGTACGTTCCAAGCAAAGGGCGCCAAAATGAGTTTCCCCCTTCTTTACAGTGTTTGTTCAATCCCTCTTTTGTCTGGTAAAGGAAAGTAATAGGACTGAGCACAACGATCTCCCATTGAAAATTGATGATGGGGATCATGGGGTCCCGACTAGATATAAAAGTCAAAAGACGGATCTTTTGTATGTCGTGGGGGGACTCAGTGGCTCAATGGGTATGGCGTCTGCTCATGGAGCAAAACAGGCCGGGATCGAAACGCGGGTTCTGCATCGGGGGA
>JBCAUA010051875.1:0-11597 GCA_038406235.1 Peronia verruculata
GTGGAGGGAGGTCGTCGTGGCCATGTGGTTTGACGTGAAAACCGCATGTCGAGGGTTCGAATTTCTGATCCTGCCATAGGTGTGTGTGTGTGGGAGGGGGGCGGGGGATAAGATGGGAAGAATAAAGATTCAAGCCTGCATTTTTTTTTTTTTTTTCAGTGACGCTATCGTGTTTCCAGCTTTTTAGTTAGGGAAGCCTGATATCTAGCCTTCTCAGATAAGGGCTACTTTATTTCAAAGTCCCTTGTGTATATTACGCAAGTTAAAGAACTCTTGGCAGTCAAAAATCGGATGTCGGGTAGACGGAGAGACTGCTGTCCAGGCAAAATTTCCAAATTCCAAATTTTCACCCATTATAATTCTTCACATGCACACAAAAAGTTGATTCCCCCCTCCCGCCCCCCTCCCTTTTTTTTGGGGGGGGGGTTGTTTTGAGTGTCTCTTTATTCGACTAGAACTTACCTCGCTTCCTTTTCAGCAACCCAACTGTTCCTCAGTTTGCTGGATACGGAAGCCCGACGTCTAGTCTTCTGAGGGCAAAAATATTTCGGAGATCCTCTGCGACTGTTACGTTCGTTATAAACCCAAAGCTATTACAAAATTGGCGAAGATTCTGCTGGCAGGACAACATTTTCAAAGGACTTCAAAAAATTCTACCCTTCAAAAAAGATTTCCTCTGAGCACATCGGATCGCAGTTAAAGCCGAGATAATCCTTCTCTGTTGGGACTGGGCGGCTACATACATACTGAACACATACGCATATTATTATAGGAGGAACCACAGTAACAACTTGAACTGGGACAATTAGCCTGCAGCCTACAGCAACCTCACGAAGTTTATGTGTAGTCTATCGATAAGGAATAAATTATTTTGGTGTCCAGTAACGTAAAAGGAAGGGCAGGGTTGGGCTTGAGTCAGAAAAAGAATGTAATACCTAAGAGAGAGAGAGAGAGGGGGGGTGGCCGAACACCCCTTCCTGATAACGTCCAGTGTTTGCACACGGCGCAGGATTATCGCTGCCGTCGCCTAGAGCTAATCCCTTGTGTTAATCCCTGGGCTTTTAAGCCATTACCACAGGGAGAGGGTCACTCTCTCTCTCCCTTTCCACTGGAATCAACTATTTCACAGGTAAGACCACGCGACACTGGAGGCCTGGTAATACCTGACCCCTGGTGGTGACCGGTGTGACGTAAGCGCCATGATTGCTTCATTCCTCTGTCAGAGTTACTTTGACGCAAGCGCCCCAGAGGTCACAGCGAGAAAAGAATGCCATAATAAGACAAGATAAGATAAGCTGATAAGATAAGAACATAAACTTTATTTGTTTTTCAAAAGAAAATTCCATTTGAAGATCAGAAATAATATATTATTCTACGAGGGACGCAATGGCTCAATACGTATGGCTTCGGCTCATGGATAAAACAGGCCGGGATCGACTTGCGGGTTCTGCATCGGGAGATGACAGGACACGAAGATCGAAAACCCGCATTTTTTCACTGACTCAACGGTCCCCTGACTTCCTGTGGGTAGGGAAGCCCGACGGCTAGCCTTCTCGGAGAAAGGCGAAGATATCTCGGAGGTCCCGTGTGTACGTTACGCACATTAAAGAACCCGTGGCAGTTCAAAATTGATGGAAGAACAGGCTGAATGCCGCTGTCCGGGCAAAAAAATTCTCAGCAAAAAATTGACAACATCGAAAAGCCGAGATAATCCTATTTCTTAGGATTAAAAGGGTTAAGAAAAAAATATTGTACGTTAAGAAATATTCACAATTACATGCAGTCAAAGATATCAGTACGAATAGAATCAGAACAAGGCAGACATCTTGAGAATCAATGTGACGGCGATGTCTGTCACTGTCAGCTGTCCGGCAAATGTCAGATTTCTCTGTCTGAGAATCGTACAAATGGAATAAGATGTTACAGAAACAAAATCCTTGGCACAAAGTATAGAGATCATGTATCACATGCTGAGGTCCGCCCAGAGAATTCAGGAAGTTGTAAGATGTCAGGAAAATCTCCTAACTGTGGTGGAGAGACAAACGCTGAAATGGTGTGATCATATGTGCCAATCATTGGGGGGTCGCCGTGGCGTTGTGGTTTGGCGTCTGCTCCATGGTGAAAACAACTCACATCAGCTAGGTTGTGGCCGAGATTGAATCACGGGTCCTCCTACTGGGGGATGGAAGGACACGAAGATTGAGGGCCTATATTTTGTCAGTGACTAAACCATCCTCTGGCTTTCTCTGGTTAGGGAAGCCCGACGTCTAGCCTTCTTGGTTAGGGGAGAATATATTTCGGAGACCCCGTGCTACGCACATTAACGAACCCTTGGAAGTTCAAAATCGATGAAAAGTAAACGGAGTGCCGCTATCTGGGCGAAATTTCCAAATTCCAGCTTTCCACCCACACATTTTCTGAGCAAAAACAGGCAGCTACTTATGGCCGAGAGATTCAGACGTTCTTAGCACTGGAAGGCTTAAGGAAAAAAATGTCTCCAAGGCACAGTCAGAGGCAGACACAGACTAGGAAGACAAAGAAAGAGAAGCAGACGACATTTTGGAAAGGCGTGGATAGAAATGGAATTAGCTGACCCGCAGACAGCATTAGAGGGCAGAGGGGGTCTGGATGAGACTAAGGGCCTCATACTCAAAGATGGCCCAACAACATTGGTAGAATCCAGCGATAGGTGAAGGTCAAAGCGCAGTGAGATTCTGAGTGGGAAAAGGGGAATTTAACAGTTAGTTGTCACACTGTTATTCTCTGTGTTATTTCCCCCGATCATTTTCCTATTTGGCAGTTCTTCTTGGTCGACTAGCGGACAGATGGATGGATGAGTGGATGAGTGGATGGGTGGATGGATAGATGGATAGATAGATGGATGGATGGATGGATGGAAGGATGGATGGATGGATGGATGGATTAATGGATGGATGGATGGATGGATGGATGGATGGATGGATGGATGGATGGATGGATGGACTGATGGACTGATGGACAGATAGATAGGTGAATGGATGTTTGAACAGGTATGTGAATGAATGGACAGAAGGAAGAGGAAGTAAGAAGAGAGAGAGAGACAGAAAAAAGAGAAAGAAGGAAGGACAGATTTAGTTAAAAACAAAAAACAAAACAAAGTCCCCTCCCCTCTTCCCCCCGCCCCCAAGCTGCCACGACTGACTGACCAGCCATGGACAGACAGAGCTAACAAATCGATAAGTGCAAACAAAGCCAAGTATTAACGACGTCATCAGTAGAGCAAACAGTCTGGACATAAACATCTGCTGACTGCAAGTTCTGACATCTGGTGCACAGCCATCAAACAGCACAGCGGCCCTGCCCTCAGGAACATCTTACAATGGAGTTCACCAATATCTCGGGAAATCCCCATCCACCCATGACCTTGGCCTTGCCTCGGCCATAAGTTTGCCACCACTTCTTGTTTTGACCCTGTTACGGTGGGGAGGAAACCTATAAGTGAAACTATTCACTGTGAGCATATTGTTTGTTTGTTTGTGTTGGGGTTTAACGACGCATCAGCACGATTACAGCTATATTGTGTCAAACACGGTAACATACGTTTTACACGTCAAGAAGAAGAGAGGAAAGAAAGCGGGACAGAAGACAGCAGCAAGGAAAGATAGAAGAGATGTCTCCCCCTGGAATGTCGAGGATGGCACTGGCCCTAGCAGGGGACACTGTGAGCTTATTGAACTCAGTTGCTCTCCAAATAATAGTAAGAGTGAGCAGTGGTGATGATTAAATGACGTAGAAAAACACCAGACATACTTCCGCACTGGGGTTTTTCCCGAAAACTTATGTTCTACCATTGTGAAGAAAGGGAGACGATACGACCAAAGATGAAGATCCAATGGCTTTGATGGAACGGAGCTACAAGGAAAAGTAGATGGGATGCGATAAAAGAAACAAAAAATTTACAGAAATAAAGATGGATGGACAACATTCAGGAACGGACAAAGACAACATTTGTGGAGATCCGGGTCCTGACTCAAAACTGTGACAGATGGAGAGGATCAGTACACTACTGGTCTGGAGACAATGTGGGGATCCCGGAGGGACTTAAGGCCTATGCAGAAGATACAATCCTAGAGATGTTGTGTGTTGGTTACATGGAGAAAAGTTGGGGGAAAATGAGAAAAGAATACAGACATTGAATGAATAATCATGAGAGAGAGAGAGAGAAAAAGAGAGAGAGAGAGAGAAAGAGAGAGGAGAGAGAGAGGGGGGGAGATAAAGCTGAAGGGAAATACCATCAATCATTTCTGAGAACACACACATCATTCATTTTGGTTTAGTCTCTCATGAGCTCTGCTTCACCCTCCACCCTCCCCTCCCCCACCCCCACCCCTACAAACACAACCTTTCCTACCCTCAGCCAGTCAACTAATATATCATGACATTCACCATATTCAAATATTATGCAAGCACATGACCTACAACCCTGGGTTGACGTCAATTTACATTACACACTTCCGGTCTAGGACAACGTGCCGAAAGTCTGAGCGCCCATATGGTCCGTTCACTCTAGCAAATACTTTGGTTTGTCCTTAGCGTTGGCACCCGTTCAGAAGCTTCAAGAGAGAGAGAGAAAAAAAAAAAAGCGTCTAGTAAAGATCAGGTGGGATGAGAGATCAGATTGCAATGTGAGGTAAGCCATTTATGAAATCAAAAGCCAAGTAGGTGAAAAAGAATCCAAAACTCGCTGAAATTATTTCACTGCTTTCCACAGCCTGTTTTTCATGAACTCAGTGGTCAGTCTAAACGACAAACAAGACAGAATATCGTCGTGCCTTTACAAAGCAAAGTCTGTCTGTCTGTCTGAATGTCTGTCTCGGAGTCTGTCCTTTCTTTCACCGAACGACGATACACAGTTTGTCATTCACGACAGGGTAAGACTGTCAAGTCGATGTCTTACATAATACATATCTGAATATATGAGAATAACGCCAAGGCCAAGCGACCTTTCTTTTCTTCTTCTACCAATAGAGTTACGCATAGCAAAAGAAAACGGCCCGAAAGTTTCACCTATTAACAGCACTGACATCAGGCTGGTTCCCTTCACGGGCGAAAATTTCATGCCTGAATGGGCCATGTCCCAGAACAACGAGTTGGCGGAGTTCGTCGGTTTTTTGTCCAGTTTCTTGAAATCAGTTCGGTGTTACGTCAACATGGGGTTGTTCTCAGATGGTTTATGGTGAAGCACAGACCGCTGTGCCCAGCCCAGTCCGATTACTTCCCTTTGCCAGACAAAAGTCGTGTTGAACAAGCAGTGTAGAGAAGGGGAAAAAATTCCTTACGTCATGTCTTTCGGAAAGCTGATCACCAAAATAATAATAGTATTAAATAATAGATAAATAAATAAATAAATAATTAAATAGATAAATAAATAAATAAATAAATAAATAAATAAATAAATAATTAAATAAATAAATAAACAAATAAATAAATAAATAAAATTTTTAAAATGCTGAAATTATAAAAATAAGAGGGAAATATGAGAATATTTCTACATTTTTTTTTTTCTATATGATGATATGTTCCAAGCAAATGGCGCAAGTGCCGCCCCCCCCCCCTCTCCACACACACGCTTTTTTTTCTTTCTTTATGTTGTTTATTTCACAGCCCATTTGTCTGGCAAAGGGAGGTAATACGAGTGGTCACAACCATCTCCCATTGACCATGTTATGAGAAAGAAACAAGTGAAATACTCTGTCATCACGGGAATGCTGGATAGAAAAAAAAAAGACTTAGGCAGAAAATTTTGATTGCATAACACTATATCTCAAAGCAAACAACGCAAATAGATCTAATGTACTGACAGCAAGGAAGGATCCCACAGTGTGTGGGGGGGGGGGGCAATGATGGCCAAGGCTGTGGAGCAGGGCACCTGATAGTGATGATGAAATGCTGAGTGGATTCAGTCTATTTAACACATTCACATATAGACTGAGACTCTGACCGACTGGGGATCTAACTGCAGCGCTTCAGATCTGTCTGTGTTTTATCTGTGTCGAATACGCATCAGCACGATTACGACTACACTGTGCCAAACATGGTAAGATACGTTTTCACGTCAAGAAGAAGAGAGGAAAGAAAGCGGGACAGAAGACAGGAGCAAGCAGAAGAGAAAGACAAGAAACGTCACATCTGGAACGTCGAGGAGGGCATACCATGGGAGACACCCCATCGATGGGGGACTTTCACCGCCTGCAGGTGGGAGCAGATAACCAACTTATAAACCCGGGCCCCCGCGGCGAAAGATCTGCTTGTGTCCACTGATGTCCTCGTCAAGTCTGTCTGTTCCCAGACCTTTCTCTCTTCTTTGTCTCTGTTTTCTCTTTCTCTGTCTTTTCTCTTCTTCCTCCTTCAATTTTTCTCTCTATATCTCCTCTCTCTCTCATCCTCTCCTCTCCCCTCCTTCTTTCTCCCCTCTCTTTCTTTCTACCCTTCCTCCTCTCTATCTCCCGCCCCCTTCTTTCTCTCTCTCTCTCCTGTGCACATGTCCTCTCTGTCTCTCCTTCTATGCTTTTCCGTTCTCTCTTTCTTTCCCATTGCCCTTTCTAACCCCCCCTCCCCCTCTCTCTCTCTCTGTCTCCCCCCCCTCCCCCTCCAGTCTATTCAATATGTCACAAACAGCGCACACTAGGTCAGATAACAGCAAACATTGGCAGAAGGTGAGGGGGGGGGGGTACAAAGGCCCGTCTCTTTTTTTCCTTTTGGGGGGAGGGGGGGGGGCAATATCGACCTCCGGAAACTCGCTTCCTGACACACAGCCAAACAAACAAACAAACAAACAAAACAAAAACGCCACATTCCTGCTAAGTCCCAGAAATGAGAGGGAAAGAGAGAGAGAGAGAGAGAGAGAGAGGAAAAGTGAAGGAATATAGTCAAACATCGGATATTGTCTCCGTCCATCTGTTTATCGCTCTGCTTGACTGCCTGTGTGGTTATGTGTACGTTCATATAATGTCATCTCCAGCCAATCTGAACTTTTTGCTTTGCCTGTTCATTTGTGTTGGGCTTTAACGGCCGATCAGCACGATTGCTGCTGTTATATGCGCCTCGCACGGTTGCATACTTCCACGTGTTATAAAAGGCATGTCAAAAAGCGTGTATAAATTGTCCAATCAGATTGTTAACGGAGTACATGACGTACAGTGTACGTCAAATGATAAACACAAGCAGATATGCAGTCAGTCGCGTGGCGGGCCACATGCCCCTAGTGAAACACGTCTACGACACGTCTACGATTGATCACTTCTATGTGGAAGCTTCCTAGCCAACCATCTGTCAGGGTGCGTAACATCTGATAATACGGCTGGAAAGTCAGAGGAAAGCCAAGACAAGACTGGATTCTGGATTGACTCCGTGACAGACACATTCAGAACGAAGAACTTGTCCCTTGTCCTGGCTACCCGGCTTATGGTTGACGGAAGTATAGACCCCCCCCCCCCCCAGCACCAAACGGTATCAAAGAACAGAAAAACTGTAAGTAAACTGACCACAAAAGTGGTCAATGAACCAGCGATAAGAACTCGGCATTTTGTTGGTCAGTAGACATTTGTAAGAGTCGATGTCCAAGACAATGAAAGTGAGAGTGGGTATGTAGAGTGTGTCTGTTTGTTTGTTTTGTTTGTGTTGGGATATAACGGCACATGAGCACAATTACAATAATAGAGCTGAGAAACAGATGTAGACGTTGTGGGCAGAAAACATAAGCTCAGTGGGTTTGGCTGTGGTGTCCGGTACATGATGTACTGAAAAATGTATATGACACCTCTAAAGAACGCAGGAAATGTAGCAGAGATCGATACAAGTGATTGATTTCTGGGTGGCATGGAAACAGAATGAAATGCGTGACCCAGTCTCCGGGGGAAGGGAATTGTTAATGTTGTAGGACACACGTTAATAAAGATTCCCTGCTCACAACAGACACACAGATCTATCAGTCTGACGCGAGTCTGAACTTGGCGGAATGTCTGAACTGCCAAATCTACGCCCAAGCAATGAGGTACAGCCGGCTGTTAGCTTTCCCTTGCCAGGCACAACAGATATAATGCAAGCATTGTAAAGAAAAAGAAAACAAAACAAAAAATACACACTTTTCCTCTTGTTACCTAAAACATCGGAGGAAAACAAAAATCACAGTGAGAAACAAATATTTTCATCAAATGGCAAATTTTTCAGCTTTTTCAGGTAGTCATGTTTCATACGACACGAAGAAAAAAAAAATGTGATTGTCGCCCCTTCTGTACAATACCTGTATGTGCCTTATACCTCTTACACTTGGCACCGGGGTTTAGTTGACGGTCAGAATGGCTTGTTTGACAGCTCTTTTCAGATTCTCACATCTGTCTGGTTCTTAAGTGACACACACAAGTAAAAGATTTAACAAGGCAGTGGGAGCGACAATGACTATGAGCTGACAAAGAAAACGTTTTGCAGAGATCCAATCCATAGAAGACAACAGAACAGATAGAGAAGACTGATGGACAAGTCCTCAGTAAACGACCCGACACGCGTAGCTAAGGACTAGGAAGTGGTAACAAATAGGGAAGAAAAAGGCACATTTGCTAGTTATCGTAAAATCTGAACCATGAAATCGAAGCTTATCTTTTCCCTGACAATAACGAAAGTCAAACTTTCCATGGCCGACAATGGTCATCGACTGTAAGGCGATGAGACAAAACTGAAAAATATACAAAATGGGCTCTCACGCATAAGGACATAATATATCGGCATGGTAATAGTTCAGCTGAGTCATACATAATACGGGGCAATTTTGTGACATAAAGTCAACATTGTATGTTGGTATCGAATTGTGAAAAGGTATATCAATAACGTGTACGTCTGCATCAAAATTACGAGTCTGCAGACAACCGTGGCTGTTTTAAGTTATCTGCTGACAATAGAACTGCACTGGTGAAAGTTTAGTGCACAGATACATGATGAATTTAACTTAAGCAAAGCGTGAAGAATGTTTTTGTTTTTGTTGTTGTTGTTGAAAAAAGGTCCTGCAAGCATCGCTCAAGCATGGGCTCATTGAACATCTGGCAAACTCATTCCTACTACATGTATGTTTGTGGCTGAAATGAAATGAATGTTTGGACATATTTCGGAATTATCACCTTCCCGTCCCACCCCACTCCTTCCTTCCAGTCCATACATTTGCCCTCTACCATTGGCAGTTTACCAATACTCCCCCCCCCCCCTTACAAATTTCCCTCCTAACGCACATTCACAGCTGATGCAGAACCCTAAAATTTATGGTCGAACCGTCTATATCTGACCATATTTTGCTCTTGTGTACCTCCCTCAATGAGAGGCTGAGAAGAGGGAGAGGGGAGGAGGGGGGGGGGGGTTAACGGCAATAACGAGAAACAATTATTATTGTCTGGCTGGAGATGTCGCGGTAGAAAGGATAGATAAAGCAAAGAGACAGGACATATAGATGGGAGGAAGGATGGATAGATGGATGGATGGATCAATGGATGGATGGATGGATGGATGAATGAATGAATGAATGAATGAATGAATGAATGGATGGATGGATGGATGGATGGGTGGATGAATGGATGGATGGATGGATGGATGGATGGATGGATGGATGGATGGATGGATGGATAGATGGATGACTGATGGGCGGAGGGATGGATGGACGGATGAATGAATGAATGGATAGACTGGATAGAGAATGGGTGGATGGATGGATGGATGGATGGATGGATGGATGGATGGATGGATGGATGAATGGACGCACTGACAAACGGATAAACAGACAGTCAGACATTAAAGAGACAGACAGATCGTTTTCACTAAGATTACAATAGTCTGCCAATTTCGCATATTTCTCTCTCTCTCTCTCTCGCTCTCTCTCTCTCTCTCACTCTCTCTCTCTCTCTCTTTATGTGTCCCTTGCACCTGGCAACTGCTCTTCAGTATAGATAACTTTACATGAAACACTGAAATTAATTGTAGTAATTTTTTTTTTCTATTAAAAGTCTCACACTGCACCCAGTAAGACTATTGACTGAGGGCTGTGAGTGCTGTGACGATGAATAGAGATGTTGGTGCTCTTGTTGATTTTGTGGTTTTGTCCGCAGAGTGGAGCCTCCACTAGCTTCTTGACCATGCAGAGCACAGTGTCCGCATTAGAGGTGGCTCACAAATTTGCCACCTCTTTAGGATGTACAGCCAACGTGCACACAGAAATCATAGAGTGTCTTAGAGGGGTGAGTGTCTTAGGCAGGTTGATTGTCCGTACAAAAGGAAAACGTCTTGAAAGATGTTGGCTTTTAAGGCATCCGGTTGTTGAAGGCCATAGTAAAGGGCCAGTGTACACACAGAGAGAGTCCTGCATGGGTATATATGTCATAGACAGATTGTTTGCCTTACAAGAGTGATCGTTTTGAAAGATATTAGTATTATAGCTTTATTAAGACCGAGTTTCTGAAATATAAGTGTCTTAGAGAGGGTTATTGTCGGGATACGTTCTCCTAAACAGAAAAAAAAAGACTCTGAGTATGTGATACTTCAAAAGAAATTATTAAATGCCTGTTTGAGTGATTATTTATCAAGGCCAACAATATAATTTGTTGTTTTTGTTTTGTTTTGTTTTGTTTTTGCGATGGGCGCCCTAAAATGTTTCACAAGCGTGGGCTCAGAAGTGGTGAAAAGGGGGAGGGTGATATCCCAGAACTCACGAAAGAGCATTTATTAATCCAAAAAATGTCAATTGAAAGTACTAGGGTGTTATGGCTTCCTGGAGCTCTTTCTTTATGTTCAAGCAGCAAACAGTTTAGACTGAGTGGGAAAAAAGTTGAGTATCGTGTTACCATTATAAGCTGTTTTGAAAAGTCAATCAAATGCAAAGTACAATCGGCGAGTCTTTAAGCAGATCATCCCTTGAGGCTGTAGGATTATGAATGCAGTGTTTCATATCGAGAGACTTGATTATGCTCGTAAAAACAAAGTTGGAACACTGATGTTCATAATTATTAGTGGAACAAACACACAGTTGTGTTACCAGTTGTGACCTGTCTTCCCTATAGGTGGACGCGTCCATTCTGACTCAGCAACACTATATCCTCTCCCAGAGCAGCCCGGACTACGTCATGACGGCCATTGTTGACCACCATTTTCTGTATCGGTCACCGCAGAGACACTTAGAAAATAGAGGTGAGACTATTTTTCTTATGTCTTGTCAAAAGGTTGGTTCCCAGAAAAATTGAATTCGTCGGATCAGAGGTAATAAAACAATGAAGAGATCCTTCTTCTTGGTATATAGTAAATCTTTCTGGTGTCTAGAATAAAAGAAGCGAGATTTTTAACATGTAAATTTTTCTGTCACGGCAGACATGTCTAGAAAATAGAAATATGCTCTTCCCTTATAGTGTCTTATCAACCCTTTCTGGTTCCAAGATGACATGGAAACAATGGAATATGTGACTGTGAAACTATCCACATGACCTGTTTAGGTGAGAATTGGAAATTGGTGGGATCCGGCAAAATAATATTGATATGTCACCCAAATCTCTCACCCCCCCCCCCCCCTCCTTCCCGTTCTCCCAATCCAT
>JBCAUA010051886.1:0-11597 GCA_038406235.1 Peronia verruculata
CTATCTATCTATCTATCTATCTATCTATCTATCTATCTATCTATCTATCTATCTATCTATCTATCTACCTGTCTGTGCTTTCGAATGTGAGTCTAAGGATTGGCGATGACCATTTTGTTTCAACTCTCCTTTCATCCTAGACAAGAAGGAACACCGTTTTATAATCTCTCTTAAGATACTGTTGAAAACAAATAAAGAGAGAGAGAGAGAGAGAGAGGCAGAGAGAGAGAGAGAGAGAGAGAGAGATTTTAATTGTATCCAGCTGGCTTATCGCTTATGACCAAACCAGTCGAAACATAATGGATTTAATGGCACTGTAGAGAATGAAGGAGAATTTATAGAAGCAAATCTTTCTTTGCATATTGAATAGTAGATAGTACATGTAGTGCACTCTTTTCACAGCGTGTTAATTAATTTGTTTCTATTGTCCTTCTAAGTCCATAGTTCCTGCTGGCGTTATCAACTTCGTCATCTCCTGAGAAATATTGAAACAACTTCCACTGTTCTCCTTTATGGGGTGGGAGTAGTGGAGAGGAGAGGATGGGGCAGGCCCTGTCTTTGGGGGAACGTTTTTGATATGAGACATACTAAATTATTCTCCTTAATCAGACAAGCGTTGTCCCCCTTTGGCTAGAATAGCAATGATAAGAATACTCTGATTTTTGTATTAGTTATGTTTATTATCTAGGTAGATCCTCTAAAAGAGAACTGTTTCCCATAAATTCTCCATGTCCATGGTGCTATATGAGGCATTTTTTACGTCTGATCTTATATGCGATAATGTTTATGGCTAATTAGGTATTTTAATCAAAATCACATGACCTAGGGAACATTGCTCACTTGTGGCTTTGTTTACTTGTTCTGCGCATGGCAGACAAATCTGGACGAATAATGAGGTCTCAGATTTGTCACATCATATAAACAAAGCCACATGTGAGCGATGTTTCCTAGGTCATGTGATTTTGCTGAAAATACCTAATTATGCCTATGTCTCAAAGATTGTAAATAGTAAACGGTCTGTACATAGCTTGCTACGCATACGAGTGCTCTTGTACTTTATGTCATTGGGGAGAGGGCTTGTAAAGATGTATGTGGAATGGTCAGAGTGCAATAGATCGATTGGATAAAAAAAGGGGGGGAGGCGCGGTGGTTCTGTGGTTGGGCGTCTGCTTCAGAGTGAAAAGAACTCACGGCGGGGATCCACTGGTGGGTCCCCCATCCAATCCCGCATTTTTTCAATGACTCAACGGTCCCCTTGCTTCCTCTGGCTAGGGAGACCCAACGTCTAGTCCTCTCGGATAAGGGCGAATATATGGAGGTCCTGTGTGTACGTTGAAGTACCCTTGACAGTTCAAACTCGATGACAGAGTGGGCTGAAAGCTGCTGTCCGTGCAATATTTCCAAATTCCAAATTTCTACCCATAACAATTCTCACCAAAATCAGGCAGTTACTCAGACCCCAGAAAACCTACTTTCTTAGAACTGGGAGGCTTACGAAAAAACATTAATGGAGTTAACCTGTTTTTGTGCTTACTTATGTTTGGTGAACACTCGCTGATTCTCAAGATAACAAACACAACACCTTTGTCAGTCCCCTCCTGGATATTGTCGGTCCATCTTTTGTTCTTTTCTGCTTACACCTTTTTCGTTTCCTATCTACTGTATCTTATAGCACAGGCTTAGCAAGGCCATCAGATCTTGTAACATGACCACACCATCTCAACGTTCTTTGTAAGAAGATGTGCTTGCATTTTTGTTTTATTCTGTTTGGGCCTTGAGGGCCACTCTTACATGGTTAATCAACCGATCTATCTTTCAGAAAAATCACACCAGCTGTTAGAAAAGAAGAGAGAGAGAGAGAGAGAGAGTGAGAAAGAGAGAAGAAAAGAATGGATTTGAAAGAAAATCCTATTGGAACCATTTCGGGATTATTCCATGGCCTGGAAGCCACCGCCTCCTCCATCCATGGGCTTCTGTTTAGGATTAGATTGGCCACTTCCGTCTCAATGCGGAAGGAAGAAAGCTGGCCTTGCTGTAGAATTGTTGCTGCCCATTGATTTCTTCCCCTGGAATCCATACCCTCTTCTACGGCCTTCTGTCACAGATTCCACCGCCCATGTCCATCTCATTAGAAGTGAAAACGTGAAAAAGTAAACAAGGTACTATTGCTATGGAACGTTTCTACTCGGCGAAATGCACTCACAATTTCATTAAATATAACTTGACCAACTATTTTACTTTCAAAACCATTCGTCAAGCTTTCATGAAATAAAAGACTGCATTTTACTCAATTTGTTTGTAGAAAGAGATTGTACAACTTAATTTCGATCTCCCGAAACAAGAGCAATGTAACAATAATTTTTTTTTTTCCCAATTCTTCAAATGAAACGTTCCTGATGTGGTAGAAGACGCTTTATTTGTACCTCTTAGATAATATATTTAAAAAAAAGCTGATTATCTACTATATTATTATGTTAAAAGAGAGATTACATACTATTATGTATGTATCAGATAAAAAAAAAAACACACACACACACAATATGATAAGTATTACTAATTGTACTCTTTAACTCTCTCTTTAACACTTTTATGGTTCTGATGTGATGAGGTAAAAAGAGAGAGGGAGTGAGAGAGTGAAGCAGAAGAGAGAAAGAGAAAGAGAGAGAGAGAGAGAGATCCCAAAAACGTTCCTCAGATTTTCTCAGAACACCGGTTTTTAAGATGAAAGCGTTTTGTTAGAGCATGCAAGTATTGACGTCCATTGGGGGTCCGGTGCTGGAATTCAATTCTCCTCAAGTCCTGGCTGGATTAGGCTGAGCCTGTACGTGGCTCGGCTCCAGGGCAATTAATGGACACAGACCACTCTGGGGTGTATTAACACTTGAGTTGCGGGGATACTGTGGACACACTTAGCAGAGCCCGATCAGAACATCTGTGAACCGAGCGCTCGGAGATAACCTCTGAAGATGAAAGAGATACTAACCGGTTTTCCATGTCCGCCGGGGGCCTTACCTGTTCTGTACGTAGGGAAATCAAAGGAGAAAATATGTTTCTTTCTTCATCATCATCATTATCATCGTCATGATCACTATCATCATCAGCAGCATACAGTCATCATCAAATTACCTTAATATCTTGAAGGTCTACATAGACAGCCAGATGATTACTGGGCTCTGATACACACACACACACAAACACACAGCACATACACACACACACACAAATATGTTTGTTTTTCTTAAGCCTTTCAATCTTGAGTTAGTAGGATTATCTCTGCTTTTAGAGGTTGTCTGATTTTGGTGCGAATTTTTGTGGCTAGAAATTTGCAATTTGGAAATTTTGCCCGGAGCGGCACTCGACCTACTCTTTCATTGGTTTTGAACTGCCAAGGGTTCTTGGCTACACAGATATGAAACAGCCATTTCCGTTTTTCAAAATGTATTAATTTCGTTCTTTTGTATCCTTGTCTCTGGTATCTTATCATCACATTCTTTTCTGACCTCTGGCGTTGCCCAACAAAACATATTCGTGTCTCTGTATGGGAAATCTGTGACTCATGAGGTTTGCACTTTTCTTTAGGCCCCCTTCCTCTTGCAGGTTTTTGGAAAGCCTTTCATGATCCTAAGAAAGTAGGGTTATCTCGGTTTTAATTAAATAGCTGCCCTCGAGATAAATTAGAGATTTAGGATTTGGAAATGTTGCTGGGACAGGGCTTCCGCCCGTTCTTTATCGATTTGTCACTGTCAAGGTTTCTTTCATATGCGGTACGTACGCATGGAATCTCCGAAATATATTTGTTTTCTTCCGAGAAGGCTAGACGTTAGACTTCCTTATCAAAGAAGCCAAGAGTATCGTTGAGTCATTGAAAAGAATGCAGGTCACGATCTTTGTGTCAATCCATCTCCCGAGGACGGGATCCGCCAGTCCAACCCGCAACCCAGGACGTGAGCTGTTCGTCACGGAGCAGACACCAAACCACATGGCCACGGCGACCCCGTGATGCTGGGTCTTTTCTTTGTATACAGACGGACTTTTAAAATGCAACACTTGAAAATGATCCTACCGACAGAGTTAAAAACGCAATACTTGAAAATTATATCAAGTGTTGAGTTTTTAAAGTCCGTCAGTAGAATCATTTTCAAGTCTTGCGTATTTAAAGTCCGTCAGTATATATCTTCGATTGTTTGTTTGTTTGTTTGTTGTTTTCTAGCTTCGATTCTCTGGGTCTGTTACGGAATGCTCGCCTTGAAGTAAATTGTCTAACGAAAGAAGCGACACGGTATAGCCGGTATTACCTTCAGCTCCGGCGTGTCTCGCCCAAACCATCCTGAACAATCTCCTATAAATTGTAGTCTTACGCTTATTGAACTGATCTGTTTGTGTGTCTTTTTTCACTACAAATTTGCCGACTTGCAAGATGACAGACACTGCCCGCCATATTGTTTCTCTTTATTCTTATTAGCTTTGCTGTTAATTTTTCTCTTATGTTTTTCACCCTCCCTGTCTTTTTGTTTCCAATCAATTATATTCAAACTCCTTGCTGTTTCTGACAGTCCTGATGTGTTTGATCTTGCTTCTCTTTCTTTCTTTCTTTCTTTCTTTCATTTTGCTATATTCCTTTTAGTTTCTCCGTCTTATTTTTCCCTTTTTCATATTTGCGTTCTTAAAAAAAAAAAAAAAAACTTGACTCTGCGCACTGACAGCTATTTTAGTCTTTGTACCCACACTGGGATAGACAATAAAAAGTTTGTTTCTCAAAAAAAAAAAAAAAGAACACATACAATGATGGATGGGGAGACATACAGATCAATCTAGATATGATATATGGATTAATCAGTTGATGGACAGACAGACAGACGGGCAGGCAGACAACAGCAAATTGATGGAGAAAGACAGACAGACAGACAGACAGATTCACAGACTAACAGAAAGACAGACAGGTAGAAAATGATAGAATGAATACGTCCGGTGATCGTAAAACGGTCTTCGATCTTTTAATTGCCTTACGGAAAATTTCTCTTTAATTCATGCTCATCTTTATATCATCTCTTCTCTTTGTTCTCCAGGAGCATCGCTGTCATCATCCCTCCACATAACAACATCAGCAGCATCAGCAGCAGCAGCAGCAGCAGCCCGCTGACTCAGGTGCAGGATTGGATCTGATCGCCAGACAAGTGTAAACTACGATCTCAGATCTAACCCGCCCTCTGTCCCCTGCTCAATAACCACTGCTGGCAAAGATCAAAGGTCGAGGGGCCAATTTATAACGGCAGCTGAGCGCGTTGGAACCAGCGAGAAGGAGCGACAGACAAACAAGAGGTAGAGAAAGAGAAAAGAAATATCTAACTAACTATAGAAACGAGATCGATACGCACGGTTAGAACTACTCACGCCGCCTGTCTCTGCAAGCAACTCCTGGCATAAGCTGACCTACATATTACAGAGCTATTCAATGCTGCTGCTAGAAGTAATTGCACCAGCCTGACGTTCTATTGAGCTGCCTGTTTGTTCTGTTCTGTTCTAGATCCAACTGTCTGTCTGCGTACTACACAGACACACCTGTTGCTGGGAGAATCTCAATAACCCGCGTACTTACTTACTTCTCATCCGAGTCTGGTACCTTGCATCGACTCGAGCCTTTGAGTTCAGTAACTCACTCACTAACTCACCTCAGATCACTCACTCATCTCCTTCGGCGCGTTCCTGGTGGGCTATTTAACCAACAGGCCTGGGCCACGTACCGCGCCTGTGTTTCACATCAGAGACCTGGCCAGTTTCTCCTGTTCGTCTCTCTCAGAGCCAGCGGTGACGTTCTCCGTTATTCTTTTGGATATAGTCCAGCTTGTTTGGGGTAAGTACTGACGTAGTGTGCAGTTTATTCGCCTTAATATGAGATCCGACACGATGAAATCAGGCTCTCGTCAAATTTTGAGCATGTGAAGTTATATATATTGGGTATCATTGTGAAGATTGTTCATTTCCTTTACAGTGTAAGAAAACCATTGTTGTTCACATTAAGTAGAAGTCGACAATTATTGACAATTAAAAACGATTTGGGTGACCTGATGGTGCAACTGAATTTAGTAAGAAAATGGTCTATCACTTTTGTTAATCTTTATTAATTTTTATCAGACCAAGCCACTAAATTTCAATGTTTGAGCGTTTATTCAATCTTTTTCTACAAATTTAATTCTGAAACGCATTTCTAGATTGATAAAGAAGCTTTTTGTGAAGAAAACAAAACAAAACAAAACAAAACAAAAAAGCCATTAATCACTCACTGCCAAAACAACACATGATTTCTCCAATCGCCTCAGTTGACGGGCACCTGACTTTATCGTGTCGTGTCTCATATTTTGTTGAAATCATGAAGATGAGTTTCACTGTCTTGAAATTTGCCACACTAGATATGGACTGTCTGCCATTACTTTCATAACTTCTATGTCTTCAACTTTGTCTCTGTCAATGAAAATGCCTGTGCTATCCTTCAGATGTGTATGTTTGTATCTTAGAGGACTGAAATGGTGCGTTGTGGGTGGGGAGGGGGGAGGGTGGGGGGGGGGGTCACAATACCTGGTATCCCGAACATGTCAAACATGAGATGATGGAACCATTTGATTCTCTGGACTTCATATATTACATTCAAAGACCGATGTTTCTATTACATATATTACATGTGATATCTTTGTATATCTTCATATATTACATTTAAAGACCTTTGTTTCTATCACATCTCTGATCACTTCCCTGACGACCAAATGCTTGATAATTTGCAGTTTTTATTTTGTAATAATTATTATGTACTGGGGTGGTGTCCTTCCTACCTATGAAATACTAGTTGTGACCCTGACGATCGAAAATCTGTAACAGAAATCAAATCTCAGAGTCATGTTTATGATCATATCGTGCGATAACCACATAAATTCATTGTGATTGTTTTAGTATCCGAAAGATCTTTTTTACTCTATCAAAAACTTCTTGACGCCGGGTTGATATTATACGTACTTTGTTAACGTTTAGGTCACCTCTACAAGCCCTGACTATAATGGTCGTGTTTTCTTGGCAGTGCTCTTGAGCTTCTTTAGCCGTAATTGATATTTGACCGACAGATAGGAATGTCTTCAAGAGGTTGCAAATGAGAAAATAATCTTAGAACACAGACAATTAGGTATTTTAAGCAAAATCATAGACCTAGGAAACATCGCACACATGTGGCTTTGTTTATACGATGTGACAAGACTGAGAGCTCATCATTCGTCCACATGTGAGCAAAGTTCACTAGGTCATGTGATTTTGATTAAAATACCTAATTGCTTAATCTGTATTAATGATTTGACAGTAAAATTACGGAAATTGAACAAACACCATCAATTCTCAGAGGTTGAAACGTCCCTGCCTGAACAACTACATTCTATGCTGAGAATTTCGACATCGCTAATCTGACAGCCTCATGTGCCATCAGAGAGACAAGGAAGTTAAGGGACCAATCATTTCCAATCGATATTGTAGCTGACCTGATTTTTTTTTTTTTTCACTTCTTAAAGTTTGAACTCCTTACCGGGTACTTTGACAACCAATCACATTGGGCCGAGATTAAGAGAGAGAGAAAAAAAATGGTTTTCAACTTTTTTAGTTTCACAGTAAATTAGTCACTACTGGCAACATCTGTGTCGGTATCTCCTTGGCAAATGTTTAGAAAAGTTCAAGGGGAAACAAGATGTATTGACTGATTTTGAAAGTTTTTGACGAGTGGCAATGCGGTAAAGAGGTCATTTGTTGTCTTTTACAAACCGGGTCAGGCAATGGGAACGTACTTTAAAACATCTTTTTTTTTTTGCTTCGAGAAAATCGTGATTTAGTGATCTCCCTTTTCAACACAGTCATGGTAAACAAAATGTAGTTTTTTAAATGGATCAGCAGCGCAGCCAACTGTGGGAACTTTCATTCGACTAGGTAGAGAAATCACTGAACTACCTTTTTCTTTTTTTTTTAAATTTTCTTTCATGCGTTTTGACGAAAATACTTTAGATTAGGCGTTAACTGGGTCAACAAGCCAACAGTTTGGCCGTAATCTTTTTAACGTCCTGCAATAATCAAAATCAGAAAGTTAAGCGGGAAGTGCTTCGCTTACGATCATTACCCCCTGGCAGCTTTACGTTTAATTTGCCCGATGTCAAAGCTGTCAAATTAGTCAGACAAGACGTGTCTAGCTAGAGGCCCATCAGAGTTAGGATTTGAGAGCTGGAGAAAGTTACCGTTAAAATTACTTCTAAGACCAAGACAGCTTTTAAAAGCTGGTAATCTGAAAGAAGTAGATGCTTGTTTTAAGCCAGACCAAATCGAGAACGTCACGTTTTTTTTTACGTTGCGACAATGTTTCCCAAGTTGCTGCTTTGTTCTAAGACCATTCCTAACATCCATGTGAGTAGTGAGAGTATCTTGCTGATAATCTGTGTCTTGTCAACTGTGACTGGATTTCACTTTGAGAAGAAAGTGAAAATTGTCTTGTCTTATTTGTATCTTATTTTATCTTTTCTTATCTCAAAGACTCCACAGTGAAGCCATGATCTTGACTAAATATTGTTGATGGGGAAAAGTAAAGCTACTCAACATGTCATTTCTCTTCAGTATTGTTAAACTGTTTCATATAAATCTTGATAAGACTGGATACATTTGACCACCAGCAAAACTCAAGGAAACCCTGGGTATTTATTCCACTGTAAGATGACCTCTGCATATAGTATAAATCGTATTATTCTGCTCGACAAACCTTTCTCTGTACCTAATACATCGCTATTAAATGATTGTGTCGTTGGCTGTCACGAACCAATCAGTTGTACTTGACTTATTTGTAAAACAGAAGTGGGGAAAAAGTGCCTCAAAACCCGTGAAACAACGACATCAACTAAAAAGCAACACTTGTAAAATTTGTACCCAACAAAAAATTGTAGAACTCGTTACACTTTTGTAAAAACGCATACATATTTAAATATATTTATATATATAAAAAAAGAGTACAAAGGTAAAAATAAAAACTATACCGTAAAACATTTGAAAGAAAACAAAACAAAACAAAAACCGCAAACACCATCGGCGTTAGAAGAGGGGAACGTGTGGCTCTGTGAATAGAAATCTCCTGTTTGATAAAAAATGTTTTCTGTATTGTTTTTCCTGTTGATGTTTCATTCACGAAGGAAAACATGGCTCTGTTCTTACAAACAGCCGAGGCTTCTATCAAAATTTGCTCATACATACTCACTCCTCCCAGCTCTCATTCTTGCAGTTGTTTACGCCTGACTGTACTCTTTCTTGCCCTCTCTCCATCCTACAAAACTTCATTCATACCATCTCTCGTTGCTCTGTTATCATCATTGGCTGGTATATACTTTCATTCTTGTCATCTTTCGCTCCAACATACTTTTATCCCTATAGTCACTCTCTTTCTTCATATACTTTCATTCCTTTCATCTATCGTAACTACCAACGTTCGCACCTCCCATCTCTCACTCCATACAACTTCCATTCCTCCCATCTGTCGCTCCAACCATCTGCCACCTCTACCATCTGTTTCTCCTCAATACTCGACCTCGGCCTAAGATTCTCCGCTTCATTGAACATCAATTTCATTAGCATCAAGATCAATCCACAGATCACTATCTTGGCGTCACATACACTCACCCGCACTCACTCACAAGAGACGAAAAAACGACGAAACTTGCAGAGAATTAATCAGGGATATTGATATTGACATTTATCCAATTTTCGAACGCTTAGTTGTCCTGAACAGCGATAAAGCAAAATTTAATAAAGGTTATAGAGAACAGTTACAATCATAATTGTTATTTGAGCGAGTTAGAAATGAGCGCTCCCTCTGGTATCCCAAGGTATTTTCCTTTGAAAACGAGTACAAGATTTTATTTCTTTCTTTGTCTAGACCGTTAACCACATATATCTATACTATATCTTAAGACAGATATTGCTACATTGTGAGCATTGTTTAAAGTCAAGTTATTCAACTCTAATATTAAGTCTGTCCTATTGTATGGGAGTGAAACTTGGAGTTTAACTCAGACTTAGACCAATAAATGACAATGTTTTTAAATGGCTGCTTGAGGAAGAGCCTGCCTATCAGATGGCCAGATGCCATTCGGAATAGAATTCTCTGGGAAAGGACAGGACAGAAACCGATTGACATAGAGATAGGTCAAAGAAGATGGCGGTGGATAGGACACACGCTCAGGAGGCCATGCAGCAGCACTACAAGGCATTTACTTAAATGGAACCCACAGGGACAGAGAAATAAGGGTAGGCCACGAACAACCTGGAGAAGACGCATGGAGGATGATTTGAAGGGAGGAGGGCTACAATGGAAATGTGTAGTGAGAAATGCCCAGGATAAGAAAAAGTGAAAGTCTGTTGCTCGTAGTCTGTACCCTGATACAGGGTGAAAAAGGCAATGATGATGATGATGATGATGAAGGCTAGTTGGAATTATTTCTTGACCAGCTCTATTACTTCTCTTGCCAGACACAATCGATGGTGAACAACCACAGGTGAGGAAAAATAATCACTTTTGTGATCATTTACTGACAGCAAGCATCATGAAAAATTCCGAATCATTATTTCATGGTATAAGGAACAGGTTTCATTTCGGTGGCAGTAACCTTTTGATTTCAAACCAGTTATTAACGTGACTGGAAGAAAGCTGGCTTATTTTTTCTTCTTTATACAGCTTGAATATTCAGACGTGTCTGAGAAAGGGAGGAAACAGAGCTGGTATAAAACAATTTCCATTGTTTATTACACAATCCATCAAAGATCAGTCTTGTAACACATTGTTGATAAAATCTACACATTTTAAGATTATTATATTATATGTATATAACATGAAATATGAATTGTCGTTTAGGTGTAGTGAAAACAATTGGAAAATATAGCATCTCGTTCGACAAAATAGCAAGTTAGAGTTCTGGAAAAGAGATACAGTTTTTGTCTGTTGTTGGGTAACGTCTGGCACCAGATGGAAATAAAAATAGTTAAAACCTAGATGTTTGTTTAATGTTCTCTCTTTTAAAAAGCTAGCATTTGAAGAAAGTCATAGAACACTTGCCAGCTATAGAGTTCGTTTCAAACTTTTTAATGAAATGCAGATGCCCTTTGAGAACATTAATGCCTAAGTTATTAAACTTTATGTTTATTAGCTGTTTTACAACCATGAATATTTATAGGCCCAAAGTATGCAGAATCGTCAGAATAGAGTCGCATAGCACAATGTTCTACTTTGACAGGCACTGTCATGTTGGCAACAATCCTCGTGATATTTTATTGCTTAACAGTCACCCTTTACCATCGTATTTGTTGACAGGTTTGGCGGCAAACACATTTATGGTTGGAGTATGTTTGTGTGTGCTATCGCCACTCTCTTGATGCCTGTAGCAGCTCGCGGTGATTATCGAGCTCTTCTGGCTCTAAGATTCATTGCTGGAGTCTGTCAGGTATTTAATTAACAGAGTGACATGTGCAGCATCTATCTATCTATCTATCTATCTATCTATCTATCTATCTATCTATCTATCTATCTATCTATCTATCTATCT
>JBCAUA010051897.1:0-11595 GCA_038406235.1 Peronia verruculata
GCAATTTACACACATTTCCTGACTCCACCCAGGTTTGAATGGGTACCCGACTATAGGCAGTGATTGATATTGTTAGATTGATAAGGATTTGGGCGCATAACAGGCAGCCGCCTTGTATGCTTCCCGGGAAGCTGAGAACGTTTGTGAGTGTCTTCTTTGGGTCTGTCGGGGTAATAATAGCTTGTAAAGCGCTTAGAGCCTGTAATTACGGGAATAAGCGCTATATAAATACTCTATATTATTATTATTATTGAGGAGCAGCATTTATTAAACGTTTGTGATAAAAATAAAGCGATGGTAGGTATCAAGATATTTGTGCAGTTCGTCATACTTGTCACGAAAGAGATTATGCACATCTATGGGTTAGATCAAAATACGTTGGAGAAGAAGACATTATATTCACTAGAAATGGCTGTATATGATTATTCGTCAGTGCTTGGGAATATGATAGACATGTCAATACGTCGCATTGTAGACTATATAGTTCTTGCCGTAAGCGGACAGAATGGTTTCTCAGGTTATAGAAAACAAAGAAGGTTGAAATGTCACATGATCCCCTTGGTGAGCCGTATGGTAGATGTAGTGACGGTGCTCTTTGTAGCAGTAACAGTAGCAGAAACAATGGCAGCGTTGAGTAGCTGCACTAGAGGAAGAAAGTATACCAGCAGGGAAGGACTAAGAGTAGATTTGTTTCCACCAAGCAAAAGGGTGGAACTATTTCGGTCTATATTTAGCAGGGCAAACACTCACAACTATTCACAAATGTGTCTCACTTTTTGTTTTGACCCTGTTACGGGTGAGGGGAAAATGTGTGACTAAAACTCTTTACTGTGAACCTAGGTGGCCTCCATATGATAGCAGTGCTGAGTAGTGTTAATGATTTAATGACGTAGCAAAAAGTATGACGTACTTCCAGCGTCACGTTTTCCCGAAGATTCACGTTCAACTAGTGTTGTGGAATTTCGTGGTAGAGCGTAATACACATACGTGAGTGTTCTATTTTCAGTAAGGGGTACAAACACTCCGCATGGGATTTCCAGATCTGTGATATGAACTATTTGTAATGTCTAACATGTGTGCAGGGATTGACATAAACAAGAAGTGACAGAGGTGACAGTTTTTGCATTAATGCTCTATATGAGACTATTCATAAACCTTGTTTCTCAGTTCAAATTTGCTTTTAATTCTAACGAGGAGCAATCTATTAATTGTGATATAACTTTTTTTTTCTTTTGGAACAGGTTGTCATTGAGCATCTGCAAACCACTAAAAGACAGTAAAAAGTAGATCAGATCTTAAATCAGGAATAATGATGTAGAATTCATTAAATATTCATAACTAGTCAAGACTTGTGAAAGCGAACAAGTGAACAAGTGTTTAATCAATGATGTAATTAATTTTCAACCGAGAAATCCATTCAATTGATTACAAAAGAAAAGTCATGGTTTGTACTCTCTTTCTCCTCCTTGTCAAGCGTTTTGCATCTCCTACACTGCACAGAACATGGAGTATCACAAGGTTGCCAACAGGTTGGAGAACATGACAAATCAGACAAAAACAGAGTGTCAGACAAACACTGACATTTGAAAGTAAGAACATTTGAAAACACTAGAATGAAGGGCATTCAAGCCCGGACTGAGAGAAGTTGTCATCACAATAATGCTGCTTAATCGTGTATGGTGTTTGGATACTTGTATCTTACACTTTGATTGTTAACCTCTTTACTTCCTGATTTTGATTTCTTTCGTATGCGGCTTTCACGACTAAAACTCAAAATGTGCCAATTATAACACAGGTATTTTGCCTTCTGATTGACCAAGCCGAAAATTTAGAACTGATGTTTACAGCCTGCAGATTTTCACTACCACCTGACTGAGAACTCTCATGAACAAGACATTTAGAAAGAATACATGGCAGTTATCAACATAATTAATGTGGTAAACTGCTAATTATGGGTAATAGGTTTGAATCGCCCATTACAATTTGGTCTAATTTATTCGCCCATTCGGTCATTATCAGACCTGATTAACTGCGTGTAGTTGGCATGCAGGGAACTTTGTGAAAAGGACATACATACTCAATTGTGCCCACTGTTGACCACTGTTGGCAGGTCAGAAATGAGTCATATACCGGTATTTATTCAAGCCCTCCATAACTCATCCACCCGTCCTTTTTTGTTTATCCTGACTATGTCATTCTTCCCAATATGGCACCATGTACTTGCAGTGGCAGCACGGCCTTGATTTAGTGTCATGGAATTATGTTGGGAACTGAGGAAATCCAAAAACGTTTCTATGTTAAACCTAATTAAAAATCAAGAGAAAACAAAACTTATGGATTTATAATAATAAATGGAAGTATGAAATGTGAAAGGATATAATTAACATTTTGGATATATGCTGTAATTTCAGCGAGGTCCCGCTAGAGTAGAGATAAACAAACAAAAATAAAACAACAACAACAACAACAACAACAACAACAACAACAACAACAACAACAACAACAACAACAACAACAACAACAACAACACACACACACATACACACACACACACATACACACACATATACACACACACAACTACATCTATGTTAATATTTGTCAGGACCGTGGCTGCCAAGGACAGATTTTGTGAAATCATTTCAAATTCTAAATTTGATTTGATAACCTTTTCACAGTAACAGGAATGATCACCACAGTGAGCTGCTTAATGTTTTGCTGATTGAAATGTTACGGATTCCGTAAAAAAGATAGATATAGCAGATCGAGGATGATCCACAAAAAAGTTGATAACTGGAAAGATAAAGAAGTTTGATAGAATGTCGATCTGGTGCCGGATATCAGACAAGTGAGTTTCTACTCGTGAATGTACCAAGACATTACATGGAGTGGACCAACTGAGATACAGTTCCTTCAGATAAAGAAAAGAAAAGAAAAAATCGATTTCCAGAAGTACTGGCTAAGAATTTCAACTCTCACTTTGTAGATCTTAATAAAGAGGTATGTGTTGAGTGAGGTCTTCTTGCCGAGCTATGCTTGTGCTGAACTGACTTGGGACTTCGGAACTCCACACAATTTATGTCCCTTTGTGATTTTTCTATCTATGTGCTTGTATCCACATACTGAACTTGATGTAGCACAGATAGTGATTGATACCCTGCATCTCCAAACAAGGAGTTAAGAGAATAAATAAAGTAATACAATGATCCAAATTCAACTTGCTTTTGTCTGTCTTTACATGCTATACTTCTCTCCACAGAAAAACAAAATAATGACAGAAAAAAAAAATATTAACCGGTTTCTATCAAAAGTAAATAAGACTGCAATTGATCTGAAATCTATTTGAAGTTAAAGGCTGTGCGGCTCATACTATATAGTGCTGATATGTACATATTCGTGTTTCAGTCTACCCGATGGAGACGCAAAAATTCTCAAATGAGGAGATTGTATCTGTGTAGGAGAAGGACACGAGAAATCTAGAGTATACTAAAGGGATTCTGTCAATGATGTCAGCGTGCAAAGATGGGTAAGACTGTCCTTAACGAACATGCACACGGTACTCATTTTCATATCCAGATATTGGTGGAACGTGCACGGTGGACCTACTGGTCTGCACCTGATGGCATGCACGTTTACAATAATTAAACGTCTCCATTCCTGGCTAACTATTTAATAGACGGCCTAGTTGTGGACATTCAACACCATTCCTCTAAAAAGCAAAAAGTAAAAACAAACAAAGAAACAAACAAAGAAACAAACAAACAAAAACAAGCAACAAACAAACAAACAAACAAACAAAAAATCAAAACAAAACAATAACAACGACAAAAATAAAATACAATTCTTACGAGATTTAAATTGAAGAACTTTACGGTTAAGAAATCTTTTTCAGTTTGTTTGATTCATTCAGATCAGAACAGAATGTTCAAATATGCACCTGCCCACTCTTAAATGACAACAAGTGCATTGGCTTTTTATTGGCTTTTTATTTAGTGCTTACGTTGACAAATGTATTCAATGTTTACAACTGTGGTCAGGGGCGTTCCGAAAATAGCCGATAGCTCTTAACTAATGGACTCAACAGCATATTATATACCAATCATTTCATTCCGACTACGAAATACTGGCTTTCAAAATGAAAGAAAATTGAAAAAAATGAATGAATCGTGTGGGGTGAAGATAAAATTGTGTTCTTCGCCATTCCTTTCCTAGCCAGGTGGAACAACCAGCAAAGTGAGTACATTTATGGAGCATCCTTTATTTGTAAGTACAAGATAGTTTTCCTTACCTTACTGCAATGAGCCCAAAATAAATATACCACCCAAGACTGATCTTTATTCTCTGGTACCAATTTTCTACATATTATGAAAACTGATGATATGAAATATATTGGAGTAAATCAATCTGAGCACAAGGACCTTGGGATGAGAATGGCAAGCCTGTGATATTGTGTTGGAAGAATCTGAAAGCAAGTGATGTGTCGAATAGATCTGTTCTAACGTTATGGAGCCAATGAACTCCATCTTGGATACGTGCCGAGAATTTGCTGGGAAAATGAAATAGTAGTGATAATAATCGTAGGATTGATGGTAAAAGTAGTTGCGTTGGCACTAGAAGCACATGCAGGACTACTTGTTGTTAAGGCAGTTATAAATCAGTGACAGCAGTGTTAGCAGTAGAAGTTGGAGCAAAATAAGAAATCATTCAGCAGCCCAACTCTTCAGTGATGCTAATACTGAGACGTAGCTTGAATATCAGATGATTATTTGTCGATTCGAAATCATGCACTTCAAGTACTGTATAGTAAAGCGGCCATGTATATCAACTATCCGATTTTGCCAATGCTATAATGCATAAGATTATAGTTGCAAGTATTGAGTAGATATAAATTCTTGCAATTCTTTTGAATGGAAAGTTTAAGTTTCCTCTTGTTTCTTGTGAACTTGGTAGACGTCAAAGGTGTTTATTTCTAAATCAAATCGAACAAGATAATTGCCCGCAGGTGGGACCAGCGAGGGACTTTAAGTATTTCTGTTATTCCAGTATTTACCCATTCAGTACCGGGCCTGACTACATTTTGAACGCTGGAAGTGCCAGCGCAAGGGAGATAATTGGGACGAAAGCTCCAGTGGTAGTGGAAAAAAAAATTAAAATAAGTTACGTTTTACATGTTTTTTTGTTCTTGAAATCAGGTGCAGTTTGTTGAGAAATCAACGCTGAATGTGATAAATGTACTTGTTTTGGGGTATAACAGCGACAAAACCATGAAAAATCACATTGCACCCGTGCCGGCTTCATTACACAGATTTAGAGCTCTAGATCTTTACTGCTAGATCGAGTCTAGAGCTAGATCTAATTTCGTCGTCATTACAGTGACTTTCTTCTTCTAAATTATGCTCAAATTCTTGATCTACGTCCGACTTATGATCACATGCATATTTCACATCTAAAACGCGTGTTTCTTCATCATAATGTGATGGTCCCATACAATCCGTTCGTCAGACTGTTCAAAAATTTAATGCGATCTTCAGACGATCGTAGCGATCAAACGCATCGTTCCAATATGGCCAAATTCGGCAGTAACTTCCCTTGAGTACTCCTAGCCATGTTCCCGCGAGATCTCGTACTTGGGGCCGGATATCCGTTTGTTAAGAAACCGAAAGTAAAGGCGATACATAGCGAGCATAAGTGGCCGTTACGGTACTGAATCGGTAGCGGGCGCTAGTGGCCGTTGCGGTCCTGAATGGGTTTAGGTGGTTTTGTGCTATCCTTTACCTGAATGTTCTCGGCTAGTGAACATCATGTGAATATTTTGTTTCCTATCAAAGTCTTTGTGGATTTTCAAGCTGTACAACGCTGTTATTTCCATCCAGTAATTCTGATAAGTAATTTCTTTTTTTTTTTTTTTTTGCATTGAAGGGACTTAGGGGCAACACTGACCTCTTTTCAACTTTTCGCTTTGAACACAAATTTCACAACTTTTTATTTTTTTTTTATATAGCATCAAAAGTAAGACACACGAACATCAACCTGTTTTGAATCAGTTGCACAAGTTTCATAGATGAATCCATCCTCTTGAGAAAGTCATGTTTATTTTTCTGGGCCACCCCCTCCTCCCTAGGACCCAATCCAGCCTTCAACAGTGCAGGCTCTAGTATTGTTATTTATTTATTGCTGTTTTATTGTGATGAAATAGATAATATAATTGCAGCAGGTATAGCAACTACCGAAACAAACATTTATTTTTGACTCGTACATAAAGAACATAGGGCGTATAGAAAAGCTTGAAGAGAGGAAACGGCTTAAAGAAACAAAATTAGTTTATATTTTAGTTGACGCCCTTCCTTTATTTCAGTACCACAGGTCAGCAGTAAAGCTGGAAAGAAAAATTGCCCAAATAGAAGCAAAGCTATGACCCAAGACAGAAATTCCTGACAAAGACAATCTTGTAAAGACTTAGGAACTGGGTGAAACATGATACAATAATCATTGACCTGAAGTGGGTTTTATGGTGCTATAAAAGGATGTGAATTGTCTCTTATTTTCCAAAGATTTATGTCTCCAAGGTATCCGTTCACTTCCCTCTCTTCTTGTTGACGTCTAAACGTATGTTACTGTGTTTGACAAATTATAGCCGTAATCGTGCTGATGTGTCATTATACCTCAACACAAACACATAAACCAATAATCACTCCCTATCTAGTTGTAAAAGTGGATGAGTTTCTCTGGGTACAGATTTATGATTCACACTGCAGGATTATATTGACTTGGGGATGTGGTAGGGCTGACAATGCGAGCATCACTTTGATTAACCAAGCTTCTAAGTCCCTTCTCATTCAGCATCCGAGAATAGTTCACTTCACAGTCAAACGTAAGTATGTAGACAAATGAAATATGTAACGCATTCAAAATAAATAACATTAGAATAATTTTATTGATGTTTTGTTTCAATTATGTCTCTATGTGTAAGGCTTACTTATGTCACTCTATTATTATAAATCATTTAATTCCTTTGGTTACCTAACTATGTTGCAAACTACTATGACGATTTATTGTGGAGAAAAAGACTATTAAAGTGATGTATTTTACACGTCTGTGTTACTACACGCTTTTTATTTTATGGATATTTTAAGAATTACTGAAGTTGGGACAATTTTATAAAAGGAACATTTTCGGTTGCTGAGCAGCCAAATTCCATCTTACATTGGTAACGCTTTGCTATTTTTCCGTGGTCTGTACAGGAGAAATATCTCTCTGGGTGGGAACACAGCTAACGTATCACTTCCCACAGTGCTAAGATTTTTTTTTTTTTTATTGTGCACGTTAATCTTTCAGAGTGTTGAGGTCAAGTGGCTACAGCCATCATGATGACTAAGTGTGTGGCATTAATTACCCAGTTTGATTAAAAAAAAAAAAAAACATGCACCACGTTGCATTAAGTCCACGTCTTTATACGTTGATTGATCTGTAATTACGATAATGAGGTCTTAGATTTCAGAGTCTGAGATCCTATATATACTAAAGACTGCTGCGGCTCCAACATCTACAACTGCAGTACTCACAGGATCGACATCTCTCCCATTGGCTGCAGCCTCTACAACCACAACCACCTTCAAGATGATGAAAGAGTTATTGATTCTTGCCGTTGTTGTCTGTGGTAAGTCCTTTTCTATATAAGCTAAAACTGTCTTTTGTTCTAAAGTTAGCTTTTCTCTATATCTCACTTCCTCTTTCTCTAATTTTCATCTCAATGTTCTCTCACTTTTATTACCCTCGCTCTCTTTCTCTCCCCCCCCCTCTCTGTCTCAGTGTCGTCATCCCTTCCCTCCTGCTACCATTTTTCTCTTCTTCGTGAAATGCAAAACCAATATCGTTTTGTCAGGATTATCATCAGAGTGTTAAATGCGATTGAGGAATATCTCATAGATTCATTATCTCAGTTATTATTTTCTCCGACTGAAATAAACCTACCAGGTAACTTGCAATATCTAAAGCGCCACGCGCTTTTACATAGCGATCTAAGAATAAGTCTCATATCTCATAAAATTATTTCAAATATTGGAGTTTAGATGACAGCCATTGATCCTCATTAGATAATTTTTCATTACTTTGATAATCGCATCCTTTAATCTCCACCATACGAGATCAAAATACATGTAGAGTAAGGGCGTCATCTAAACAATGGTGACTTACGTATGTGCACTGCACACTGTTAGGAAAGATAAATTTCATGGATGAGGATACGGGGACCTACTGTGCAAGGTCCGCTGTGATGACAATGGGTCTAATTGATTGAACAACTGAATTTTACTGTGTTAAAAAAAAAGCAGCTTCATTGAATAACCAATTAAATGTGTTATATTCTTTCATCAAAGGAACTACAAAAATATCATGTTTCTAGGGTCTTTATTCGGACATGAAACAAGCTGTGCCTCTCGTTGAAAACAAGGCTGTCGGCTAACTGAACCTCAGTTTATAATCTGTTACTGGGTGGGGAAAGGAAAGGGACGTTTGCATACTGAAACTGGATTTTTACTTAAAATATATAAATAAATGAATAAATCTATTTTGATTTTTTCCCCCAAGAATGAAAAGTTCCGGAATCTAAATTCATTATATTCAAGTGCATTACCTTAAGGGCCTTAACAGCAGATACAGAGAGAAGAATAGGGGCACTGGAGATGAAGTGCTTTCGGAAACTGCTAGGCATCACGTACAGAGACCTCATAACGAACGAACAGGTAAAGACACGAATTCAACAGGAAATTGGGCCATACATGGATCTCCTCCCTATAGTTACAAAGCCGAAAATTGAAGTGGTATCGCCATGACACAAGTTCAACGGCTCTGGCCAAAACATCCCACAAGGCATGGTCCCTGGTGGAAAAAGACAAGGCGGACAGAAGAAGATGTGGGAAGATAATATCAAGGAACAGACTGGACTTGAGCTGGGAGACATCCTCAACATGGCAGAGAGAAGAGAGGAGTGGAGGAGGATTGTTACTAAATCTTCACAGGCGACCCGACGAACTGCATCACCAGTTTAAGGAACCAGTCAGTCAATCAAACAGCCAGTCTTATGGATAAAATAAACTAACGCATCTGTATTCGTATTCGTATTTTTATAGTAGTAAAAGTGGCTATGTCTATTTGAACGTGACTGCATTGTGGTAAATCAACTCTTGATTGTCTAAATCTATCCATGCCATAGCTTAGTCTTGCCTCTTAATGCACCGGCAAATCACCAATATTCCACTCCCTACCTGCAAGGGGTGCACTTGCTACTCTATTATGACCTTTTCCATCAATTGTCAGGAGTGCTAGAGCCAAAGATGGACGTTGGCTAATCCTCTAGGATGCTGACCAACTGTATGATGAATTTTAATTGGCTATATCAAAGTCAAACGGCTTTTAATTCTTCTGCTTGTGAATGCTGTATTGGGCTATCTGTCATAGTAAAGATGATGGCATCTTTTTTTTTTCTGCAAGAAAAATATGAGGGGGAAACTGAAATTTCATGGCCCAAACGTCGTTTTGTTAGCCCGACCTTGTGAATGGAGTAAAGATGACATAAATGGAAGGAATCGGCAAACAACAGTTCGCGAAAAGAAAAAAAAAAAAAGACATAAAGGTCTTAGAAGGAACTCAAAACGTTTTGGGTAACCATGTTTTAAGGTTGAAAGTCATATCGAAAACTCTCCAAAATTAATTCTTCTCGTCAAAGACAAAAACTTGAATACATTTTTTTCTAAAAATAAGACTTTTCATAACAAACGCCTATTTATCTCGCTCTCTCTCTCTCTCTCTGTCTCTCTCTCTTGTAAAGGAATTACCAGGAGATTGGCACCTGAAAATAGAATGGAAGAATTTTAAACAAAGAACGGTTACGGTAATAGTTTTCTTAAGTTTGCAGCTCTATAAGAGGATTGTGTCGGCTATTTTAGAATTCTTTTGGGCCGTATCAATGGTTGTCAACATCTTCATAAGTTCCATTAAACCCAGGTCCGACATACTTGTCAGTGGGAATCAAGACACTTGGCTGAAGAGTATGGAGGAGTATTTTTTAACAAAAAAATTACCCAAACATCGGTAGACATGCTGTCATTTTCATGTGATTTGAACTTTGTTTTCAACTTTTCTTTTATCGGATCACACTGAATTGGGGTTTATTGACAAAAACACCTGAGTCTCTCAAAGGCGTCCATGATTCGTCTTTCCCCTCCCCGGAATCTCGCAGGTTTAGATTACAAAAATTTATTTGATCAAATCCAGGATTAATCTTTAGTTTTTGCATTATTATATCCTCAGCCGTGATGGCCGACAACTACTGGTGTCCGAGGCCCGGCGAAGCTTTCGAATGTTATGAGTCTGCACCAGATGCCAAGTTCTGCCTGACCAATGGCAAGGAACAGGTTGTGATCTGCTCCAAATGTAGGAGGAAATTCGAATTCTGCAAGTAAGTCTTTCAGTTCCAGGGTTCAGTGTGTTCTTTATGTAAAGTATATCATGGTAACATAATATATTACGGCCAAAGCCCGAAATCACCCAAAGTGGGAAGTGTCGGGCCAGTTCAGAAAATGAAAAGAATATCAATGTTAATTTGTGTCCGATCTTTATTTGAATTCCGAATTGGCTGGCTAATTTGGAAATGGCATGGACGGATCGGCCAAAGATGAAATAAATAGGTCAAAGGCAAATTTAGACGCGTTTTTGTAATGTCGTACTCAATACAATCTCTTTCCAGACGTTTTATGCTATTTGGAACTGCACAACTGTGCCTTATTTCTATATTTACAGCAAGTAGTACCTGGGCCACCGGTCAGTGATGGAGAAGTGACAGTTGGAAATGATTATTTTTCAGTACTCACGGTTTTCAGTGTGAGCCGTTTGTAGTGCAGAGTAAAAACGTCACTTCCGGAATAGTGAACGGTGTCTTGAGATCACTCTGTTCTGTTCCTGTCTTGTAGAAAGGGCCATTGACGTTCATAACAACTGCAAGAACGTTTTGAGCCACCTACCAGATAGTCTTTCATCAGCACATCATATTTTGACCAGGAATTCTCGGCCATTTCGCGAAACAGCAGGCCAGAGTAGCGAATACGCTGTTAATTTTAAGAACTTCGGACCTTGACCACACGTTTGGGCCAAGTACGAAATATCAGGAACTGTCCACAATTCGGTCTTGGGCCATAACAAATATATGATATGAACATTATCTTGTCTTAGTTGGCTTGTTCATCCCAGTAAGTCCATTGCTATCTCTGTAGAATTGTTTCTCTGTCTGGCTATCTGCCTGTAGTTTAATCTGTCTGTTTTTTTTTTAGCTGCCAGTCTTTCTGTCTGTCCTGTCTCTCTGTCCATAGATCTGATTCCCTATCAACTTACACATCTATCTATCCTCTACCTGTAGTCCATCTGTGCAAGCATGTGATCTGTTTCTGCTTTCAAGTCTGTTATTTCCCCTGACTAATTCGAGGTATGGGTCTACAGGTGGTTGGAAGGCATAACATTATGTCACGTATATGTGGCAGTATCTGCAGAAAGGGTCCAGATGTCGCAAGGACAATAATTGAGAACAGGGAGAAAAATGGTCAG
>JBCAUA010051908.1:0-11595 GCA_038406235.1 Peronia verruculata
CACACACACACACACACACACACACACACACACACACACACACACACACACACACACACACACACACACTTACACACTCACACACACACATGTAGTCATAATAGATGCTTACTGTTGTCTTTTGTTCACCCTTTTGCTTATTGTTTTGTCATTCATTCCCTCACTCTCAACCCCCCCCCCCCCTTTCTTTCTTCTCCCTTACATTTTTTCTTTTTCCTCTCACCTCCCTCTTTTTCACCCTCTCACTTACTCGTCACTTGTAGTTTCTCTTCGATACTGTATGGACCACCAATGTCCCGATGGACACCACGCTAAAACTGCCATCTCTCTGAGCATCGATTACAACTGGATCGTCGGTCACATTGAATACGTCCGTCGCTCAGGAATAATCTCCTCTTCATGAGAAGAGACTTATAGTTATCTCTGACAATATTTCCTTATCCTCCTCTTTCTCCTCTCCTCCATTCCGATTTACTTTCCCCCATTAGCTTTCTCTCTTCCTCCCGGCTCCTTCATTCATCCTGTTTCCTCCCTCCTATGTATAGATATATTTGTATGTATTCTTCTTCTTGGGTCCTCCTTCTTTATGTTCTCTTTCGTCGATCCTGTCTGTTGGTCTGTGTGATGTTCGTTCGTCCCTGTTCTTCGGGCTGTCCGTCTGTCTGTCTGTCTATCTGTCTAAAGTCTGTCTCATCCTGTCTTTCTTTCTCTCTCTTTCTATTTGTCTGTATATGTCTCTTTTTCTGGTTGCCTGTCTGTCCCTCTATATTTGTCTGGCTTTATGTGCCTATTTTACATCTAAGTCTGAGAAACACATATGCTAACACAAACAGAGACACATTTAAGAAATAGAACAAAATACATCAAAACAAAAACAAAACACGACGTCGTCATTTGCGATTATTCCAAAGACAGCCAGAGTCGCCCAGCGTTTGAAAAACTACGCCGAGTTGGGCTGTATCATGAATTATGTATGATACCTCTGTCATATGGGAATCGTTTCAATCGCCGGCCTGATTCCTGCTCCAAGTCGGCATCGGCTCATGGACGGAATGCAATTTGTAGGCATCAATTCCCTCACGATACAAACAGCCGGAGGAGATGTTAAGCCATGCACCACTTGGATCAGATCAATTTTCCTTTCACAAACTTTTTCTCAACTGAGTCATAGTTATAAATTTATATTATTGCAAAAATTCTTAAAAATTCCGTCTCAGAAATTCCTTAGCATTGAAGCAAATTTTTCGTGTACGTTTTGAGATTCGTTTTCTAGGATGAAAATGCCAATATGATTTTTTTGGGGGGTAAAGAAAAAATTTGCAGACAATATTTTATTTATTTATTTGTCTATGAATCAGAAAGATATGTTATCTGCTTGGTGCAAATGGACGTGTTTATTTATTACATTTATTTTCTGTCGTGGTATCAATCTCTCCTCACAAAAGTTCCTGAACTGCCAGTTCTCGTAATGTTTGCAAAGACTGCAAGTTTCAGCAATTTATTTCGTCTATTTTACCATTCTTGGGGAAAATCTCTCAAAATCTTTGTCAAGTTATCATGTGTTATCTCTTGTTACTATGGATATGAACCGCCTGGATAAATTTCCTTCCCTCCCGACTTTTTGCAATGCCAAACAATTCGACTAATTGCTTTGGTGAAGTGACGTTTATTTCTTTCTGTAAAGGATTCAATTTTTTTTGGTTATAAATTCTATTAGTTCAAGACCACTGATCATATTCTGTGGTTTGTCATGGATGTAGGAGATTATTTTTGGTCTGGCTGCAAAACTGCAATTTGTCCCCAATTATTTCCACACCCGAAATTTTTCCTGTGAAATTCCGCATAGGTATCAATCTAATTTTTGTGCAATTCCGCTGAAAAAAAAAAAAAAAGATGGCAGATTATAGTTTTATATTACATTGTGGTGTCCAAAAAAACTCTCTATGAACGTTCATTAATGCGCGTTCTTACACACAAAGAGTTGAAACATAATGGTCTTTTTTCCTGCCCACATAATTATAATCTCACCAAAAATTACGTGATCCCTGTGTGTTCTACAATAAAAATCTATAAATAACAATCTCGCAAGCAGGTCGGATCCGAAATTATGTGCAGTAAACTTGTGCGCACCCAAAATATGGAGATTACATGTGCGCATCAGCGAACCGGCTCTTCCATTTTTATTCTATATTAAATTTTACAACGACAGTATCTGAATTTTCTGCTATTTCGCATTGTTTTCTATCCTGACCAAACTATATGTTTCACAAGAACATTTTGTGTAATCTTTAGACTGAACTGCACTTTTTTGTGTTTTTTCAATTGTCGATTCGAGATGGTCAGTATTGATTTCATTATTTGAACAATGTGTGTATTTGCGCTACTATAATGCTGTACGATATCCTGCTATAATATTGAAGCAATGACTGAAATATCAACTTAATTATGAGAAGTCACACACATGGTTTACTTGGCGATGTATTTTGATATTTGCTACAAATTTTGTTGCTTTTCCTTCTGCTAAGATCCTTTTCAAATCCTGAACTTTTGACTGCGGCAATCAACCAAACGTTATATTATATACTACAAACTACAAAGGTCTCCTGTTCTACGAACGGGGGATATAGATATAAATGATAAACTGAAATTGACCATTGTCTGTGAAAAATGGTTAATTATAAGACTTATCTATCTCTGATCTTTGCACTGCCTATATCTAAAATCTAGATTCTACCTGCTAAGAGAATCTGAATCATATAATCTACCCCAAAATATAATAACACAATCATACACACAAATACTTAACACAGTGATGGCACACACAAATTCTTAACACAGTGATGGCACAAACACTTGTAAACATAGTGTGATCAATGCTGAGTGGCGAGAGTGATGTAAACACCTCTGTGGCCTGCTTGCGAATTGTGAGTGAACACAAATTAAGTCAACTGAGTATTATTTACACACACACATGATAGTTCAGCAATAAAAAAAAAACTAAATTAAAACGACAATCAAAATAAAGAGTAGCCTATAACACAGTTGGGGATCAGTTGCCCACGTCACACTCACTGCACTCTATTGCATTCCACCCTCTTGTTGTTCTGCTCTCCGGCTGTGCCCCTGTACATACATATATACAAGAACTCACTTTTCTCCCCATCTCTCTTTCTTTCTCTCCCCGAGTGCCTCTCTAAATCTCTATTCCCCTACTTCCCCCTTCTCGTGTTCCTTCCGTCCTCTGCCTCCCGCAGTCTTTCCTTGACCCTCCCCCCTCCCCCCCCCCCGTACCTGTGACTTAAAAGTGTAAGGCAAAGCGTGTTCACCTCTATGTTGATATTGTGGTTGATTAAACTAAAAGTTATTCAGAGAAAACGTATTGTGAACCCATTATGCTATCGAACGTACAATTCGAACCAAGCAGCCTCGCGAGTTTATTATTTCATCATTACCGCATTTCTAGAATAAAGTGAAAGATAATAAACTTTTCTTCAGGTCTATATACGTAGAAACACAGGTCCATGTGCAACAACGTTGTGTGCCAAATTTCGCATGGACCCTTTCTGCAGTTTTCGAGTCCATAAACCTAATATATGTTTTTTGAAATTTTATTATATATATATATATTTAGGCACCAGCCCGTCTCGGACGCTCTCTCTCTCTCTCTCTTGAACTGGCTCGAACAGACCAATCTTCATTACTTCACGACGCAGTGCGCACACATGACATACGTCATACACGCACAATTTCTGACCAGAGCCGTCTAGACCTCTCTCGAACCCTCGCGTGCTGACTACCACCCAAGACACAGGATAACTAGACTAGCCAGCCGGGAATTCTGATCTCGATGACTGCGCCCGTCCCGCAGCGTATCTAATGTCAACGAATGGACTACACGTGTTGTTTTTATTCCTGTTTTCCAGACCGGTGTGTTCTTCTTTTCGCGAAGGCATTCTGTGTTGATGAGTAATTTTTAGATCTAGATATCTCTATAGGTAGGTTAGTGTGGACGTAATAGGCTGTAGGTTTCTAGAACTTGGAATTAGGAGGATCATGTGTAAATTGGAATGGATGAGGAGGTGAATGATCGTGATAATGATGATGGACAACAGTATTATTACCAAAGATCTAAATGGTCGTCTCAGTGTAAACGTGCAAGAAGGTGCAAAAGAATTGCAGTGTGAAGTGGTAAGGAAAAAGCATCCAAAACGTCAGTGGTGGTCCGCTATCAATTAATTGTTCTAACGGCAGATACAACAAAAGTAACACCATAAGTAACAAATCTGGTAAAGTCAGAAAAACTGGAAGACTCAAGTAAATTCGAAAGTGTCATGGAATACATCAGTGGATATATCCTACGGAAACTTATTAATACCAGTGTCATTTGTGATGATTGCAGGGCATTGCTAAGGGACAGCTGTCATCGGCATGGGAGGCATCTGACTCTTGTTAATGTGAAGACGTATGGCGTCTGTATGAAAGGAGGCTTTTAAGACCAAACTGCTTACTCGTGGAATCAGTACCATTTTTTTTTAAAGCTAGGTTTCAACTCATGTGCAGAAATGTTTGGGAAAGAAAAAAAAAAGGGAAGGAAAGAAGTAAGGAAAATCTGCTGAAGAATTTTAAAGGCCAAGCTTTAAGACCTCCTTTGCTGTAAGAACATGAAAAGTCCAACGTGTGCATGCTGCACTGCTAATTATGCTGCAACCCTCTTTCTAACAATAAGAATCCACCACGAATTAAAACTCAGAATTCATGGATTGCACCACCATCTATGATATACTTTCATGCACATAATGTAGGTTCCATTTCATGTTCTACCCACTTTCTATACGTATACATAGTTTACTAGGCTCCTATCCATATGCCAGTGATTTGATGTTTTAAATGTCCATTTTTATCCATGCATTGTTCTGTTCTGTTTTTTTTTCTCTCTTTTCTCTGTTTTATTTTATTATTGTCTGTAACTTTTAAACAAGAACTTACTTTAATGTTGTCATCGTCCTTAAACCATACTTAAAGCATATTACTTGGGTTCTGAATGTGTGATTCCATTGTCTGATGTATCATTTGTTTTCAGTCTGTCATTAATGGTGATGTCATTTAATGACAGAACCATACAATATGTTACTGAAAAAAAAAAGGAAATAAAAAAGAAATACATTTTCTGTATTTCTTGATGTTATGAGGACGTAGCATTCTGTTAGAAGCAACCTACTTTCTTATTGACAATAGCATCACATAGAGTTTAAATCACTGAACAGCTATTGCTAGCAGATCTTCAAACAAAAGACATAAAGATCCAAGCATTATAAGTAACATAATATTTCATGACACATGATTCTAGTGCTATACTTATTCAACATCTTTACTTATATTTGCCTTTGGAATTTGTAGATGGTATCCTGTTGGGCTGCAAGCCCTTACACTGACAACTTTGCCATTATATTATTGGTTGTAATTGTAGACCTATCGATTAAAAAAAATAATAACAATTAATGACAGTAATAAAAACATATAGCCAGATCAAAACATCACTGTTAGTTTACACTCACAGATAATGTAAAAGACATGACAGAACACTCTTTTTAAAGAATATGTCCTAAAGGAATTGTTAAAAAAAAAAAAAAACAAACAAATTCTGCCTGATTATGAAAATTTGTTCCATTTTAATGTGCATTGTCAATTCTTAAGAGCAGCATTCAGTGCTGTTCTATTCTTTCAGTAACACTGATTTACAAGCACATTCTATGACACTTTATATAAGTTTGGAGATTGCAACTTAGCAGAAAAATGGTGTCATAAATTATAAAATGCTTTCTTCAAAATAACACAATGTAAGACTAAAGTGCATAACTTCTCACATTGATTCAATGATCGATTTGAAATCAAATTTCTAGATATGATTCGACTTGTCTTGTTACTTTAGGCTTGATCTTAAGCCAAGAACATTTTTTTGGGCAATCTAAAACAATCTATTTTTGACCTAATCGACGGCTGACATCGATTTAGATCTAGAGATTTATAGCTGGAGACTTTGAATTGTGAGAAAATTAATTGTCTTGTTTGAGCTACATCACTAATCCTTTTCAGAAATCTAAATCATTTAAAAACGAAATTGGACGAGATTATAATCACCAGATCTAATCTAGATCGAGATTTAACACGATACCCAAATTATATTTTGAATAAGTTAATCAAGTCATGCTGTGTTGCTCAAAAGTTGCACTTGCCAAAGTATATCTCACCTCAGAAGGAGGTTGATAAGAACTCTAGGTCTAGACACTATATACAGATCAAAATCTAGAATTCTTTCTATCTATCGAGTGGTGTAGTGTGAAATTCACTAAACAGATCTAGACCTAGTTCTAGATCTATCATGCTACATACATGTATAGAGCTAACTTTGATTTATTGTTTTTCTATTAGCATTTGAGACTAGATCTAGATCTAAATCTTAGAGATGTTATTATCAAGTGCAAAGTGTGATAAAATCTATCGCTTAATATCAGCAAATGCATCGCTCAACGACATAGGAAAGTAATACAAACTACATGTAGATCTACACCAGAGCACTACTTCTGGTAAGATTAAGATCTAGATCTAGATCTATGTGTTTTCAACCAACTCACCTTGAACTGTTGAGCTGTGGAAAGGCTCGTCTTGAAACATTCTTTTGATATCATCGCTCCAGTAGCGTTCACAGATATTCAGGTATCCTGGCCATTGATTAGGTCTAGATCTAGATCAATCAGTTTAGCATTGACTGCTTGTGCCATCTGTTCTAGACACCTGATCTGTTGAGAGCACAGCTCAAACTGCTTTTCAGACATCCTTCTGACAAACACTTAGTGGCGGACCCAGAGAGTTAACTACGGTTGTTTTGTGCCCACCATTCTGTTTACTTCCGGTTCGCGGGTCGCACTCTAAACACGAAAGTAAACACAAACATAGAAATGATCTATACAATCACGACTTGCTAAACATCTTTCTTAATGCACACTTGTACCCAACATAATTAACCATGATTCCTTACAATTTTTGCTCAGGAATCATCACGCGTGCGATTATAATTTACATTCGATATAGACGCAGACGATTACATGACAATAAAGTAGCTAAATATATCTCTTGTCTGGAATTATTTTACGAGTTTCCATTTCGGTTTGGTAAATGTTGATCGGAGATCGAAATTTCCGCTTACTTTTCATCCCATTTTTCACGGCGAAGAAGTTTTTAACGTGCTAAACATTTATGATTTATCAATCTTAAATAGCTAGACATAGGCATTTCTACGCAAGACGTCGACTGCAATAATAATGACAACTACAAAAGAACAATAAAAAAAAAAAAAATCAGGTTCGAAATTTTTCCCATACCTCTCGTAGAACTAGAACAGACGTTTTCACGGACAGCCGAACTAGATCTACGTCACGCCCACCGCCCCCTGAATCATCCATACCATTGGCTGTCTTGAAGCGATAGGCGCAGCCATTTTTGCTTGCTAAGAGTAAGCACCTGGGTGGATGTGCTTTCTGTGCTTGGCGAGCAGGGAGGCAAAAAATTTGCTGGCCACGGAATAGGCCTAGGGTGTCTCTGATCATATGGTTATACTTCTACTCAAGTTATATTTATTTATTCTTCATGTAATCACATTCTACAGACAAAAAGAGAGAAAGAAGATATTTTATGAAGTTTAAAGGTGATTTTTTTTAACCCATTTATGTTTTTTTTTTCTTTCTTTTTTTTTCTGCTGTTTGATTTGTTGATCTTTGTTTGTTTGATTCTCATTAATGGCATAACATCGATGGGTTGTCTCTCATGGAGTGCCATCCTCGACATTCCAGAGGTGACATCTTGTCCCTCTCTCTCTCTCTCCTTGCTCCTGTTTTTTGTCCCGCTTTCCTTTCTCGCTTCAGTTTTCTCCTTGACCTGTAAAGGTGTCTTACAGTTTTTGGCACAACATAGTTGCGATTGTGCTGATGCATCACTAAATCCCAACAAAACACAACACAAAACAACACGTAGGTACAACCGTTGTGGGGTCAGAACAGTCATGAACTTCCTATGATTTTTTCGTCAATGTTATGATCAAAAACCTCAGCTGGCTACGTCATGTCACACTGTCATCAATCTTACTTCTATCCTGCAAGACATTAAATGCATTCCAGATGGCAGGCGAAATGAGGAAAAACTGTGTATGGCCGCCAGGCTCAATGTGGGAGAACATCTTAGTTTTTTCTGAAAATTGAGCATGTAGGCCAATAAAGTAATGCCAACGAAGGATGTCAAAAGCAAAAAACAAACAAACGAAAAAGAAAAAAAAAAAAAGAAGTAATTTTAATCTCCGGTAGGCTACATAACAAAGCAATTCAATCTCAGTGGACTACATAATTTTTTCTAAATAGCATGGGTAGGTACACAGACATATTTTGATGTTTAAAAGAGCAGAAAGAAAAAAGAAAAAGCGTTCAAAGACATATATATATATATATATATATATATATACAAACACATATATGCATTATTAATTTTCCTGTATTTATTTACTTATTTATTTTTTGTTCGAATAGTAGATCGAGGTTGAAATGTATTCTCCAAGTTCAAGTCGAAGCCAAGGTCCCATATGTATGGGGAGTGCACTCTCACACTGTACAGTAAAAATGAAGTCTAAGGGGGCATATCTTACTTGTGCTTCCACATAGGGTGGACTCTCAAACCACTGACCACGGTTATTTTTTCTTAAAAATTCATAAACACGTCATGAAAAAACAACAACATAAAAACAACAAAAGTTACAAACATTCTGTTTAAATTGTACAGTTGGGTACTAGAGGGCTAACCTAACCTAACTTAGCCTAACCTAACCTAACCCTAGCTAATCGTTCATAACCAAACATATTCGAACTTAACTTTACTTTAACATAGCCGCATGGATCCGAACTTAGTCGATAGACAGAGAGCCACATGTTGCCTACCTTATTTAATGATGCTTGAAAAGTCAAACTGCGAAGTAAATGGTGCGCATTCTTTCCTTAGGGATGTGAGACGCACTAATGAACACAGAACTATCCATGAAAACAATTTGACTTCTTACTTGGAACAGAAGGGACAAAAATACGTTCAAACGGAGATAATGTCTAGATCTAACAGATTGATGAATACCTCTAAAGAAAGAACAGTTCTCCTTCACCTTCATTTATCTCTTGACCTCTGACACTGTTGTCAGGACATCTCTGAAGGTGAGACCACTATCTTATAAAACTCTCTATCTTCCACTGCTTTTTGAGACACTGCAGTTCTCATTCCTGTTTGCTCTCACTTGGGCCTGGTCTTTTCTGGGCCTTCCTCTTCCATGGCAGTCTCTGGCTGTGTGATGGAAGATGGCTCTGGCAGGAACTAACGATCGGGGCATATGACCTTACTGTCTTAGTGTTTTTTTTTTTTTTTCACTATAGGTCTGGATCTAGAAAGCATTGGTTCCAAACTGATGGGTGCCGACCCCTACGGGGATCAGAAATGTCTTGGCAGTTGGGAGGGGGTGGGAGCTGGGGTCGTGTAATCCTGCTAGTAGCGGCTTGAAAGATTTTGTTTTTCATTAAAAACAATAAATGTCTTTCAGAGCTCACTTGTCATTAGATGTCATTGGAGTATATGTATGCACACCTGTGTGTGCCTTTGTGAATGTTTATGTAATAAAGGTAATTCAATTAGTTATTGTAAGAGATTGCGTCAGTTTGAAAGCCTTGGGTAAGGAATTCGAGTTGAAATGCTTTGAGAACCATTGACCTAACTGGTGCAATTTACCGAGATCTACTATTGTCTGAAACTTGACTTAAATTACAGGCTAATTAAAAAACAGAAAGTCTCGTACTCAGGCAAATGAACGGTGATGTCGTTTCTTTACTAAAAGGGTTGCGTTATTTTCTCATAAAAAACAACATAATTTGATCCTCCAGATTCAAGAAGCATAAACGGTGACCTCTCAGTTGCGGCAAGAATCTGGGGGAAATGGTTTGTCATTGCATCATTAAACTATTTGCAATAAAGAATCATGATACACTTCAATCTACTTCTAAACGCATCATTTTCTTGTGAGGCATCACTGTTGTCGTAATAGAGTTCAGCAAAATGTGGGAAAAGTCCATTGAACTGCGAAAGTTTCTTGTTTTTGGCATGACCCTTTTAAGGTGGGTAGGAAATGCATGATGAGAACTCTTCTCTGTGAATGGCAGACTCATAGCCAACTCGATCAAGATACTATATGAAAAATAATACAATGAGCAGTGTTAATAATTACGTAGGAAAGAGACTGACGGACGTACGGCCCAAGATAAGAACCATCAGCTCAGACCGGAAATGAGGAAAAAATCTCTTGATTGTGATTGTGTTGATATATTTGATCGCTGGTAAGTTACAGCATTTTATGAAATTATTGCATTCCATAGCGACCACAGACTTCAAGATCATATCTTGTTTAAGCTAGAAAATTATTTATGGGCAAGACATAGATTGTTTTAAGAAACAGGACTTTGTTGACTTCTGTGGGAAGTGCTGAGAGTCTGGGCATCGAACTGGACCGAGATGATAGCTTGGATAGTACGACCAACACCCAAAAGGCAAAGATGACAGTACTAGCTAATAGCATTAGTATTGATTAGACCATTCCTTTCCAAATTAGATTTTGCTCAAACAATGTGATTTTGCTCTTTTTATTTTTTGTTTCTTAAAAGTACTACCTTTTCTGCCTGTAAAATGACCTGGTATCAAAAAGTCGATAGTCCATTCAAATGTATTTGACCAATGGTATTTCAACGGTGGACCTAACGTATTGCCAATCAGGATTTGGCTAAATCTGGCTGCTACATGAGGCCGTAGATCGTCGGGATTTCATCTTATTTATGCAAAGGTGCAAAAAGCACTTGATTATCACCTCATCTAGCAATATCACGAGTTCTACTGCCTGGCATTGAGACTGGATGACCACTATGAGGAGAGAGAAACTGCTGATCATGCAAAGTATCAGTGTTAGAGTTCTAAAATGACTTTCCCCGTCCTATAAATAGCCAAATTTTCATTTCTTTCTGCTACTAATAGCTTAGTTGTCGACTTTATGTCATATTAAATGGCCCGTATAATGATTGGAGGGAAGGGGTGGGGGGGGGGGGGTAGGGAGCGAAATTTTCAAAAGAAAAAAGATACGCCCAGAGAGCCAAAAAACGGCATCAAGAGACGCTGAATTTATGGAAAGAGGGGTAGTTTGTTAAAAAAATTTACAAAAAAAGAGGCTTTTTCGGGGCTTCAAGCGGAACACCAAACTCTTCATGTTAAAGTTTCGCTGAAAAAAAAAAAAAAGCGTGTTTTTCTCAAAATCCTGGTTTTTGACAGTTTTTTTGTATCTCCTTTTTCGTATCGATCAATTCAAACCACATTTGGTACTCATTGTCACCATTGTCACCACAATTATATCGAACAATATGCTCCCCAATTTCTGTCAAATGCCTTTGAAATTTGGCTGTCTAGATCAAAATCCAAGATCGCCACCTTATGAGAGTCGTTTTTGTTTTCATCGTTGTCTTCTATTTTGAACATGCT